>JAWMAG010000008.1:27412500-27462500 GCA_037013455.1 Ceratitis rosa
AGAAATTAAAAATAAAATAAAAATTAACTAAATTCAAATAAAAACAAAGGAGTTATACCCATGCTTTTATATTTTATGTGCATACACGTATGTAATTATTTTTAATTCACAGTTAATTTTATTTTATTATAACATTCGATCCCTAGTGCGTTGAGTGCCTTACGAAGCATTAGAAAAAACCACATCTTTATTTTTAATACAAAAACACAACATGTATCTTTTATTTTGTGTGCTAAAAATAAATATTAAACATAAATTTACACACGTTTTTCGTCGACATGCATACAAGTGTACATACATATTTATGTCGATACGCTTAAACTAGAAACCAATTTTACACAAATTCACCGCATTTTCTGTCGCTAAACGGAAGTAAACATGAAATTCATTTAGTACGCACGTAAAATGACAATTTCCTCTAATAAGTGGTTCGTGAGGGTGACAAAAAAAAAAAATGTATTTGATACATGTGTGTATGTAATAAGTTATAATATATACAAAAACATCCGTTTTAGAAAATTTATTTGCCAATCGATTTATGACGTAAATGCATTTGCCTGCTTGTCGTTTATGTTAATGTATAAATTGATGAATGAGTAAATTATATTAGAGGAACTAGATAAGAAAGTTATTAATATCTAATATTAATTTGTTTGTAAGTAGGCCTTTTGTACTTGGTATTTTTATATATAGATTAACAAATTAAGTGATATCCGCCGTACAGTTCACTTTTAGTAGCGTACATAGAGAAAAAATATTGAATTTTAATTGATTTATGTACTAGAATTTGTTGAAAACTTATTAACATACTTTATAAATATTGTAATTTTTTTTTATATATTATTTACTAAAATTTAAAACTAAATTTATTTAAATATATTAATAAAATTTCAATTTTTTTTTCTTATTATTAAGTTTCCAAAAGTTCAGGGTTTGTATTGTTGAACAAAATTTTTTAACAATTTCAACGTAGTTTGTTTTGTAAACCATCTTACTCTTCACTTGAGATTATAAGGTGGAAATTAAATCTAGGTGGTAATAAGGGAAGGTACAATAGTACAATACCAACCATTGAATAAATGTTGCTCATACGACATAGCAAACCATTTACTTTCAAGCAAATAATATTTATGTATAACTATAAGTACGCCTTGGATTAGTATTAAAAGGATTTAACTACATGAAAATTATTCTTGCAACTTTTTTTGTACCGAAATTTCCTTATTTAAAAATTTTTTTTGGGTTAAGTATTCTTAAAGAGCTGGTTTTAATGTTCTTTGTTGTTTCCGTATTTTGCTAGTTCATTAAAAATCATTTTCGAAGGACTTAACTGGCCCAGCCAATGGGTAACCAGAAGTAGAATATTTAATCTTGGTTGTTTGTCAAACCAGGACTCGAATCCCGGCCCCCTGAGTAGTTTCATATAAAAGTTGACGCTGAAAATAGTTTCACAATCAGGTAAGTAAGAAGAAAGGTTGAGAGGAGTCAGACTGTACTCCCAGATCTTTAGGAGGCCTATTGTGGTATCACCTGGTCTAAGATACCCTTACACTAGCATCTCTTCTCTCTGCAGGAGCTCCAGAGACGAGGTTGGAAATTTTTTTAAAAATTCTCTAAATATATAAATCTTTAAAGATTTGAATGAAAATTGCGACACTGGTTTCACTAAAGGCTGGAGACCTTTTCATGGTATTTTTATGAACTGAGGTGGCTACTGATGCCCAGCAACCATTTTAATTGAATTAAACCTTTTAACTAAGCAATAAAGCGAAAAGTGCTTCAATTTTGGTTCTGTTGCAATATTTGATAACTTTAAGGCTGTCTTCTTAAAGTTGTGTGAAATGAAATGAATATTTTTAATGATTTTCATCAAATATTTAACAAATTTTCTCTACGAATTTTCTTCTAATTAAATTTTTTTTTTTCAATATTCAATATTAAATTTTTATTTTAAGATATTCAAGATTTACCAAAGTATACTTTTTACATTTTGAAATATTTATACGAATATATGGTTTTTTACAACCAAATTTTAATTCTAGTACTTTTTATGAAGACTTCAGAAGTTTTTAATATTTTTCTTGATATTATTTTAAATGTGTTTTTAAGTTTAAGATAATTAAAAAAGTCTCCGCAGTTTTCTTCATTATATGGTTTCGATAATCTTATTTAAGACATTACTAGCCTGGCTGTCTTAAGCTAGCACATGAGTTAAAGCTGACATTTCGGAACGTCATGTGTTCGAAAAGTGATTTTAGTTTGAAAATAAGGAAGATTTTCAAGGTAACAAGTTATAAGAAGGTTTTTTTTTACCACAAGAAAGCAAGAATGTTGTCTGCACAACGCCAGATCATATACATTTTTGTTGAGTAGGCAAAAATTGCCGAATTTCGGTTTGGGAAGTTTTGGTACACCCGACACATGACCTGTACCTTGCACAATCTGACTACCATCAGTTCCGGTCTCTTCAAAATTCTCTTATTGTAAAAAAAATTGCAGTCCTGAAGAGCCACTGCATAAATCATAATGACTAAAATTAATTTTCGGCAAAGCAAAATTTTGTTCAAAAATTTGCCCTAAAAACATTATTTTTTTTAATGTTTATGAGTTTTTTGTATTTAACTTTAGTTAACCCCAAAACGTGTGCATGTCAAATTATAGTTTGGGAGAAATTTTTCCATAAATCTCTTTAATGTAGTGACACTTGCTTCCGGCCTGTTTATTGTTTGATTAACTCATTATTTTATTTTACTTCTTTTTTCATATAAATTAATTTTTTAATTTTTTCAAATTTTCCTTTCTCCTTTTTTATTTAATATGCCTGAAAACGTATTTTTTTTTTGGTTTCTCTGCACATGTATATTTCATCAGCAATCTCGCTTTCCTTTTTCGTTTACATTTCTGACACTTTCTCCTTTGGCGTTATTTTCGCTCTCTCATTTTCTCACTGTTTCTACATTGTTCTTGGCTCGTGTGAATTGACCACAGTTTTATATGCTTTCATATTACACACCATTTCGCATATTTTCTGTTCATCATGTATTTTTTACTTTTCCTTCTTTTAATTGTGTTTCCTTCTCTGTGTACACCTCTAATAATTCACTCGTTTAATTCACCACTTTTACACGTATGGTATGTATGTATGTGTATATATATATGTATAAGTATGTTTAATTTTTTTTTTCATTTATTATTGCTCATTTCTTTTTCATGCGTTATTCTGCTTCGCTTCGTTTCGTTTCGTTTCGCTTTTTTCGCACTTTGCGCAATATATATGTATATATGTGTGTATGTATGGTTGAATACGCACACATATTCGTATATAAAATACATACATACGTATGCTGCCATCAACCTTGAACCTTTTGGGCCTTCTGCTCATACACACACACACACACATGTATGCATGCATGCATGCCCTACACTGGCATATATGGTACAATAAATATGCGCCTAAATGTATGCTTGCTTGCTGGCAGCCTCACTGTCAGCCAAAGCGCGCTGTGCTATGTCTAAACGAGTTCAACAAGGCATAACAACTGTCGCAACAACAACAACACCACCAATAACAACAACAACAAAGAAAACAAAAACAATGAAGAAAACAACAAAAGCGATAAAACAAAAAAAAAATAGTCTAAGCCAAAAGCAAGTACTATTAGTACTATGTGTTCTGACAACAACAGCAAGAAATCATGCTAACGCGAAAGGCAAAAGCCAAAAGCAACAACAACAAAATTATAATGAACGATGATGGAAAAAAGGATGAAATAAAGTTGGTAACAATTACGGACTAAAAATATTTATATATATATGTATATATATATAAGTTCAAGAGCTAGTTGAGTTGTCAAGTGTTGTTGTCGAGTGTGAGAGCGTTGTTGTTGTTGTTGTTGTTGCTGCTGTTGCTGTACATACTGTCAGTAGTTTGCTGCTTGACTGTGAAAGCGATGTGTAAAAGTGAAAAATGTGCACCCACACATACACGCACACATACACATATGTAAGCAGGCATGCAACACTAAGGTCTTCGGTATGTGCTATACGAAAACAACAACAACAACTACAGTATGACGTTGTTGTTGCTCCACTCATCATCTCAAATAAGACAGTTTACTAAATTGGTCATAATTTCAAATTTTGTCTTGCTTGCGTTTTCTTCAATTTCGCATTTGTCGCGCTCACAAATCTTGTTTTTTTAATTTTGGCCCGAAAAGCTTTTGTAATGTTTTTTATTTCTCGTTTACCTAAATTGACTTTTTCCACATTTTAACTACTTTCGACACTTTTGCACACGCACAAACAATCAAATAAACGCACTCATAAGCGCTTGCACTTACATACATGCATATGCATATATAATATAATATAAACATAGGTTTTGTGATTATTTTATCACACATCGATTCAGCTTTTTCTTAGTTTTTTTTTTATTGTCACTCTTCATGTGTTGTCTAGTCTTTGTTAATGTTGTTATTATTATTGTCTTTATTGTTTACGTTTTTTTCCTAGTGATTTTTCTTCTGCTTCTTGCTATTCTTTTAAGTTTTTATTATTTATGAGTTGAGCGCGTACAGCTGCTATGCGCCATCTAACCTGTCATATCACGTTAATGCAAAATCCGCAAACATGCACATACATACGTACAAATGGTGCATATAGAAATGCTTATGGTATAGGAAAAGCAGTGGACAGCATGAAATGAAAGTTGGGAATTGCAGATAAGATGACGATGCTAACGCTGGGGAATAAATTCATCACCAAAAGTGCTTTTTGTTGTTGTGGTTTTTTTCTTTCAAATGTAATTTATTTGCTTCGTATAGTTGAATCGGATTGGAGGCTGTCCTCTTCAGTAGACAAGTTGTAAAGGATTAAGCTTTTAGATCTATACGAGTTTGTAATTTTATATATAAATAAATTTTTAATACAATTTTAATTTTATTATATTTCTTTTCATTGTATTTGAATTTTAATTTGTATTTTATATATAAATAAATTTTTAATACAATTTTAAATAATTAAAAATTTAATTTCAAATTATATAATTTTTAAGTTACTAATATTTTGTCTCATTTCAGTTTATATGACGTTCATTAATTATATATTATTTTATAGGAATTTATTTTATTTTTTTTAATTTATTTTGTCTTTTTTTTGTCTTACTATTTTATTATTAATTTTATTATATTTCTTTTCGCTGTATTTGAATTTTAATTTATATTTTATTTTACGTTATTTTAATAATTTATCATTATGCTAATAATAATTTTTCTTTCTTGTATATAAAAAAAATTCAAATCATATAAACACATAGGCCTTTCTGCGCTCGCTAACTTATAACAAATAATTAAGATCACAATTTGTAAATTTTGTTAATTCATTTTAATTTATTACATTTAAGTTTATTTTATTTAACCAAAATTATGGTATGTTCCTCTATTGAATTTTATTTAAGTTTATTTTATTTTATATTATTTAATTAATTTTTTTTATTCTTATTTAATACCGATCGATCTTTTTTAAATTTTTAAATTAAATTTATTTGTAAATTAGTTATTAATTTTATTCTTTTGTTATTTTTATTTTCTTAAGCAGAGTATTGTGTAACTAGTCCTCCAATTCCTCAGGCAATTGCTAAGATGTTTAATAATTTTTAACAAACTGGATCGGTTATAGAAAGAAATATCGCTACTTTAGTAAGTGAAAATGTAGCGAAGAACTGAATGTGTTAGTTTCTCGCGACGAGGCACATTTCTCACTCGGCGTATACGTTAAGAAAAAAAATTATCCCATTTGAGGCTTGGAGAATCCTTAAGCAATTGAAAAAAAAGAAAAAGAAAATTACTTTAAATAAAAAAATTAAGTTAAAGTATCTAATTGCGGTCGCTCCTCAGTAGGGAAGGTCAACCCCACCGACTGTATTTCTGACATAAAATAAAGGCTTCTCATAAAAAAACCATCAGCCGTTCGGATGCTGCTCAGTACAAACTGTAAGTCGCTCGCTTCAGCGGTAACAATGGCCCAATTATGTATATATGATTTGTATATATATATATAATATATGTATATATATTTTGAGGAACATGAATTGGACAATATGTGATTTCAACAAGATGGTCCCATATGCCACACAACGCAGACAATTATGGCTTTATTTCAAATGAAATTTCCCAGCCGTCTAATCCCTCGTATTGGCAATATCAATTGGTCTTCTTTGTGGGGACTACACGAAAGAACTTGCTCATGGGTTTAACCCTTTTACCCTTAATCACTTGGAAGGCAACATCCTTCAAGCTATGGCTGAGGTATAGCCCGATATGTGTAAAAAAGTGGTCGAAAATTTGTATAAATTCTTTTGAATTATGTTGAATTTCACATATAATGCCAACGTTCAAACTTTGTAACCAAAAAAAATTTAATGTAAAAAATATCTTGTACTTTTATTTTCGAAACCGCAATTTGGATAAAATTGTGTAATATTCTAATTTATCATTAAATTCTCTCATTTCGTTCAGTTATATATTAAATTTATAAGCATTTAAAGTGAAGTAAATTTCATGAAATATCATTATATAATAATATTTTATTTAAATTATAGATAATTTCATTCTTGAGTTAGTTTGCATTCAATTAACTTTAATTGATTTTAATTATATGTTTTGAAATTATACATCATTAATCTTTTTTTCATTGTACTTTCTTATTGCAATTCATATAATTTAATTTGATTTTATTTCAATTTATCTTATGTGAATATATTAAATAATACTATGTTTATTTTTTATTTTTTTTTTACTTCATTTTAGTTGATTTTATTAAACATTATTTTATTTAATTTTAAAATCTAATTTGATTTTATTTCAACTTTTCTTATGTGATTTTATAAAATTTTATTTTTTTTAATTATTTATTTTATTTTACTTTGCTTTATGTGATTTTATTAAATGTTTTTTTATTTCATTTTATAAAATTTTTTCATTTTTTTTAATATATTATTAGAATTTATTTCATTTTATTTTTTATTTTATTTTTCAATTTTTTTTAATTTAATTTAGATTATTTTTAATTTATCTATTTTTATTTTAGTTATATTATATGATTTTAATTTATTTTATTTTTTTATTTCATTTTTTTATTTCAATAAGATTAATTTTAATTAATTTTGTTTAATGTAATTTAATTATATTTGGTTTTTTTTAACTCTATTAATTTTACTTTATTATATTATATTATATTTTAATTTGTTGAAATACACTTCACATGTAAATACTTTGAAATATGCACATAAATATAAAAAATCACATTATACAAATAGTATGCTATGACTTTTAGAAAATAATAATATAATTTATTTTATTTTATTTTTTCTATTTGATTTGATTTTATTTCTTTTTTATTTTGATTTATGTCATTTTGTTTATTTTAGTTTGCTTTTTTATTTTATTTTCTTTTTTTTTTTATTTTACTTTATTTTATTTTATCTGTTTTGTTTTATTTTATTTTTCTTTTACTTTGATTTATTTTACCTTATTTTATTTTTATTTTTGTTTTATCTTATTTTATTATAAATTATTTTATATCATTTTATTTTATTTTATTTTTTTATTTATTTTATTTTATTTTATTTTATTTTATTTTATCTTAGTTTATATTGTTTTATTTTATTTTATTTTACTTTATTTGATTTTATTTTACTTTATTTTATTTTATTTTATTTTATTTTATTTTATTTTATTTTATTTTATTTTATTTTATTTTATTTTATTTTATTTTATTTTATTTTATTTTATTTTATTTTATTTTATTTTATTTTATTTTATTTTATTTTATTTTATTTTATTTTATTTTATTTTATTTTATTTTATTTTATTTTATTTTATTTTATTCTATTTCATTTTATTTTATTTCATTTTATTTTATTTTATTTTATTTTATTTTGCTTTATTTAATTTTATTTTGTTTTATTTTATTTTGTGTTATTTAATTTAATTTAAATTATTTTAAATTAATTTAATATTATTTTATTTAATTTTATTTTATATTA
This sequence comes from Ceratitis rosa, assembly GCA_037013455.1. NCBI lineage: Eukaryota > Metazoa > Arthropoda > Insecta > Diptera > Tephritidae > Ceratitis > Ceratitis rosa. The sequence goes on from JAWMAG010000008.1 coordinate 27,420,545, forward strand.
TTTTATTTTATTTTGTGGGAATTATTATATTTACAGAAAAACGAATATATCTGCAACGAGTGACTGTGACTGAATATGGACCGGCAGCATCATTGGTGCCCTTTTTTTGGAGATCCCTTAATCCTTATTCAACAAATTAATATTAATTAAGCAAAACTGATGGAATATTGTGTTTATTATTTAGACCTACTGTTTTCACATTTGTTCGCTCTAAAATTCCGTCAAACTTTGTTACTTCAAACAAAAACCGAAACGTCAGATACATATGTGGGTAAAGGTTTATGCTTAAGTTTTGAAATATCTAAGCTTAAATGTAGGTGTAGGAATATTTAGTGAATTAAAAATTTGTGCGCAAACAGTTTTAAATTATATTTTTTTAAGTTTTGAGTTAGTAGGCATTACTTTTAAATTGTTTCACATTATTATAAATCTAAATTAAATTTTGTTTTGTTTAAACTTTATTTGATTTATTTTGAAAGCAGGTTTCTTGTTAGATTTTCTTTTCTAATTTTTTCTTGTGCTCATAAATACTATGAATTACATTTTTCTTTAATGTACAATAGTTACAAACGCTGAAGATAAGCTAATTTTGGCAGACTTTTTTATTTGATTGCGAAGATGTTTTCAAGCCTGAGAAGTGCATGTGTTCACTGGAAATCATTTATAGCATTTTTAATCAATTATTTATTATGTGTTAATTTTGCTTAATCCGCAAGTTAAACGCACCTCACCTAAACGCTACTATTCAACGCGCCGTACAAGCCTATACGCGCACACACCCACAAAACTACGTATTTGTACATACATATGTATATACACACGCATGCACGTACTATGAAAACGACGACGACGACGACGACAACCACGACGATAGCTGGCGTGAACCGATAACTAACGCACCTTTTTTTCTTTGATTTCTCAATACATTTGTTCGCAATTCACAATATTCACGACACATTTTTTCCAGCAGCCCACAAAGGCAATTGGAATTTTTCACATCAAATGCATTTTAGATTCGTATTGAATTTATTTCACATTTTCTAATGTGTGCATTGGTTTCTATTTTCTAGCAAAAATTTTTAATTTCAGACTCGTATATCGCACTGCTTAATATCCTGCTGGAGCTCTACTCTGTTTTCTACACGCTTTCACAGTTTCTCACTTTGGCTACATATATTTTTGTGCTCGCTTGTGGCACTGCTTCGCTTTGCACTGCTTTGTTGGTGCAAACACACGAAATGGGCACGAATGCTGTGACCAGCGTAGACGTGGAGAGAAATTTGATCGAATTGGTGGCAGCGGTAGTGGCGAAGGCGGCTCTGGATAGCACTCGTAGATAGGCTGGTGTTGCCTGTTCGTGAGGTTTTGGTAAGTGTACGACGAGAAACTTTAGCTACACACATAGCCACCTGCGACCAACAACTGTCTAAACGCGCGCGCGTATGTGTGTGTGTGTGTGTGTGTGTGTGTGTGAGGATGCAATGAAATAAACAAAAAAGCGAAAATATGAAAACAGGCTTGCCAATGCAATTTAAAATTCTCTCCATAGTAAGCTAGATGTGTTGCTGTGCGCTGTACGTGCATGTGTGTGTGTGTGTGTGTGTGTGTTTGTTGTGCGTGTGTTTGTTTGTTGTGTGGGTGTCGCAATATGAGTGAAAGCGAAAAACCACCACTTGCTGCAGCAGCTGCTTATATTCGGCTCAGATAGCACTTCGGCAGCACACGCTTTCGGTTTTAAGCTATACGTGCGTGCTATAACTATCTCTTTCACACACATGCAACTGCATATAATCATAGTCGAAGTAAATAAAATAGAAATGTATGATGAATGAAGTATTAAAGCGAATGTAAGCTAAAGCAATCAACATAAGGGAACACTCAAATAAGCTGACCGTGAAAGAAAGCCGCTAAATGATAGTGTAAAAGCTAAGTGGGCGATAATTGTCATAATGACAGGTAATGCAGGTACATGTAGGTATACATATATACCACTATCGACAGGTAAGCAGAAAGTGGTAGAAAAGATATGAGTAAGAAACAGAGCTGCAAAGCGCAAGCGAAAACTAAAAAGGGTGAAAGTTAGATGAGGAGTAAATGTGAAAATTGTCGAAGAGGTGAGTTTAGCGAAAGGAAAATTTACGGCACTCATTATGGCAAGCAAGTAAGAAAATATAAGTTTTTTAGAGTTTTAAATTCATTTTTAAGTGCTAAAAATGTTAAGAAAGCAAGTAAGTTTTTGCAGAAAAACTTTAAAATTTTTACGTATCAAAATAAATTTCAAAACTATATACTTTCTGCGGAAAAATTACTTAAAATTTGTTAATCAAAATTATGTTTCAAAAAAAATTTTAGTTAATCGTGTTTTATTGTTTTTAGTAAATATAAGTTTTTACAAAAAAATTTATATAATTTTTACAAAAAAATTTATATAAGAAATTATTAAATGTATTTATTCTTCATATTTAATAATATTTTATATAAATTTTTTGTAAGAACTTATATTTCAAATTGTTTACTTTTGTTATTATGCATACATTCTTCGAGTCATTTATTATCATAAAAAATGCGTTTGCCATTTCGTGTATGCACGGCGTATGAGCAACATTTCTTATAGAAGAACATAATTAAATCGAAGACAAGAATTTCTCATACGCATAAAGACAAGCATTATTTAATAAAAAAAAATTTCAAATTTTTCCCTGCTAAATTTGTTTCAAACTTACAACTTTCTTTCAGAGTTTTTTTTTAAATATTGAATAGGTATTCAAAAATTAACTAGTTCATAAAAATAATTTATTTCAACGTTTTCAATAATGTTCTTTTACTAAAAATTATTATTACTAATTTTTTTTTTCAAAATTTGACTAAAAATATTTTTTTTTAAATTAGGCATTAGAAAATATTGTATATTTGGGTGCTTTTGTTTTTATGTTTTATGACTGAAGGTTTATTAAAATAATTATAGCAAAATGTTTTAATAATTGGTTAAGTATAATAATTTTTTACTAGAAATTTATAGAGGATACTATTAAAATTTGTTTAAAAAATTATGTTTAAAATTTTTTTTTTATTCGTTTATATTTTTAAGTAGTATTTTTTATTAAAAATTTTTATTTTAAAAGTTTTTCAAAGAAATTGTTTTCCTTTTTAAAAATCACTTAATTTCATATAGTTTCTGCTGATTCGACCATTTCGTGTATACACGGCGTATGTGTTATTTTTTTATAAATAAAAGGAACTAAATCTAACACAAGTTTTTTAAATAATCATTTCAAATTTCTTCTCAGCTAACATTTTTTTCCAAATTTAAAATTTTCTTTTAAATTTTTTTAATTACGAAACAGGCTTTTTTCTCCAAATATTCGCTAATTATATGTTCTTTCAATAATTTTTTTACTAAAAATTTATTTAAAAAATTATCCATTCAACAAAATAGTATAATTAAATTTTCTTTTTTAATTTTTTATTAAAAGTCATATAAAATATTATTAAAATTTGTTTAAAAAATCATGTTTTAATTTTTTGGTATATTTGTTTTTATTAATATAGTTTTAAAATTTTTTTATTTAAGTAAAATATTTATTATTTATTTAAGCAAAATACTAGCTGTTTTTCAAAGTATTTGATTTTTTTCTTAATTTTGGCTTTAAACACTTTTTAAGTAAAATTCTGCTTTTTCCATTTTGTTTGAACACGGCGTATGAGTAATTTTTTTTTTCAAATGAAAACGAGAATAAGTGTTGTTCATACGACATGTGCATATATGCCTACAATAATTTGTATGTGTGTATTAGTAAATTTTCCTTTACTATGAAACACCATACGTTAGAATTTCTATTTCAATGACTTCTTTAGCGATTTTCATTTATAATGCCTGCCATTCGAAATATAAACTACTATTATACATGCGTACACAAACACACACACACACACACGCTCACAATTCAGTGTAAGCATATACCTATATGCAAGTACGCTTATTTATTTGCACCACTTTAGCATTGACTTTATTGCATTCATCTTCTTATTGTCCCTTTTATTGTTACTATTTTACGCCATTTTCAAATCGTTCATCTGCGCTATTCTCTGCTGCTAAAACGCTTCGTACGCATATACATATGTGTATATATATACGCACATATATACACACACAAAAACTCATACACTCATACTATCAACAATGGTGCAGCCCTTCATAACGTGTCTATCGCAAGCGATTACATATTGTGCATATGCTTTTATTGTTGTTATTACATAGTTATTGTATACTTTTCTTTTATTATTTGCTTCTTTTTTTTCATTGTGTTCACTTTCATATTCTCTTCCTGGTGTCATAACTCACTACAGTTTATTTGCTTAGTGTTTGTATGTACACACGAACACACACACACACACACACATTTACACACATTTTTAGTTACACTTGTACACTCCACTGACTACTTTATTTGCTGCTCTTAACTGTTTGCTTCTCGTCTTATTTTTCTCGCTATTTACTCGTTACTTTCATTTGTTTGATTGCTCAATTGTTCCGACGAGAATTTGTTTGATACGCTTTTTCAACTTCAGTGCGTATGTTTGTATGTAGGTATTTATGTTTTTTTATTATTGTTGTTTAATGTTTTAATTTTGTACGTGCTATGAATTGCACACAAACATATATATATGTATCTATGTATCTATGTATATGTATATTATACAATATATAACCAAAGATGAAAATCACAGGGGATTTTATTTGAATTTCTTGCAAATAAATTCAGAAAAAATTTAGTTTTAGACGTTCTTAAGAACTGCAGAAAAAATAATTTTATGGAATTAATAAAAACAAATTCTTAAAAATTTTAAATTTTTTCACATTTGAGTGCAATTTTTTATAGTTTTAAATGGAAAAGATAAAAAATTAAAAAAAAAAAAAATTGGGGAAAAGTTGGGAATTTTTCTTAAATCTGGTCAGAGTAAATTGTTGAACACTCATGAGTATAAATAAATTTTTTTCTATATTTAGGCACTAAGTGAGATTATGATTTGAGGACATCCAATCTAATTTACATATTGATTGAATGTGTTAAATATAAATTGAGCTGAATAATAGATTGATTTATTTTTATTAATAAAAAAGGAAAATTCAGTATTTTCCACAAATAAAAGATATTTATTTTAATGAAATTACAGCATAGATTATTTTGAAAACAACATAAGTTTAGTCACTAATAGAAAAATTCACAAAAACAAAACTATTTTAACTAATTTTAAATCTAATCAAAAGCAAAATATTAAAATAGACGAAAAGTACTTATTTATGCCACATTTATTTTCAACGATCTATTTATGAGCTGTTAATTTTAAACCAGTTTACTTTATGACATTAACGTGCTTTATAGAGTGATAGGTAATTTTTATAAATATTTTTTATTATTATTATGCACTTTTATTTATATTATTTTTATGCACTATTATTATTGAAATTTTATATTATTATTTCATTACTTTATAGGAAAACTAAAGTTTTTATTGCTTTTTATAATCAGATGAAAAAATACTCATTCGTACATATAATTACTTTTTTTTATGACCTCGGCTTACTAGATGGTGTTTATAATGTCAACTGGGGCAGCACTCATCAAATGAAGGTTTATTAAAATAATAATAAGAAAATGTTTTAATTAATGGTTTAGTTTCATAGTTTTTTACTAAAAATTTATAGAGGATACTATTAAAATTTGTCTAAAAATTATGTTTAATATTTTTTTTTTATTAATTCGTTTATATTTTAAAAAAGTATTTTTTTTTTTTAATTTTTTTATGATTTTCAATGAATTTGTTTTTCTTTTTAAAAATCACTTAATTTCATATAGTTTCTTCTGCTTCTACCATTTCGTGTATACACGACGTATGAGTAACTTTTCTTTATAAATGAAGGGAACTAAATCTAAGACAAGTTGTTTAAAAATAATTATTTGAAATTTTTTTTCTCTGAAAATTTTTTTCCAAAGGTAAAATTTTCTATCATATTTTTTTAATTACTAAATAGGTTTTTTCTTTAAAAAATATTCGCAAAATATTTGCTTTCAATACTTTTTTTTACTAAATATTTATTTAAAAAATTATCCATTCATTTAATCCAATAATTAAATTTTCTTCTTTAATTTCTAATTTAAAGTTATATAAAATATTACAAAAATTATGTTTTAATATTTTTGTATATTTGTTTTTATTTTGAAATACTCAGTCGTACATATAATTACTTTCTTTTTTTTACTTCGGCTTACTTAATGGTGTTTATAATCTCAATTCGGGCAACACTCATTCATTTGTGTCATTTAAGGTCTGGCATTTCAAGTAATATTTTATGTGGAAAAACAGTTCTTTAAATCTTCAATCGTAAGAAAAGTTATTTTGATTTGAAAATATGCAAAATTTTCGAGGAAATGTTTTCTCGGTGATTTTTTTTGTTTACCATAAAACGCGTAAATTCGTTTCAAAAACCTGCCGAAATTATTTTGTAATTTAAAGTGTGACTGCTGTAAGTGCACGCTGAACCCAGATATGGTTTGCTTTTTTTTGTCTCGGAAAAGTTTGATTGCACCTCGCTCTGGTCGACCAGTCGCAAAAAATCTGCTGAAATTGTCCCACTGATGGATCAAAGCGGCATTAAAACTGGAAGGAAAAGGAAGTAGTGGTATAAGGCAGCACCCAGCTGATATTTCGAAATTATTGGAAAGATGTTAACTATCTGAAGAAGCTGAAGTGCTACACGAAGTAGGGCAAAAAATTGGACTTTCCGAATTATCGCGATTTCTAAAGTGACTCATAACAGTCGGTGTAGGGCACTAGATTATAAAATGAAAAAATCCTGTGAAACAACCTTCAAAGGGATGAGAGGCCTAATATGACCGCAAACAAAGCGACATTAAGTGTATTGTGTTGATTGAAAAGGAATTGTCCATTTTAAGCATCCATAACCTGGTGAAAATACAATGTTAAGCTCTACTGTCAATTCAACTTGACATCAATAGAAAATTTGTTGTGTTTCATTATGACAACGCGAGACCACATATATTTTCCTTGAAGACATAAAAATTGACGAACCAAGTCAATATCGATTTATATTTTATACACTTATGGTACAACAGGATACGGAACTCGGCTGAACAATTTTTAATACAACTACCTCCTAGCTCGGAACTTAAACCATCTAACTACCATTTCTTTCGGTCTCTTTAAAACACTTTTGATGGTGAAAAATTAAAAAAATATATTCATATACCTGATTAAAATAAATTTTCTGTTAAACTAAATTTTGCTCAAAAATTTCCCAAAAAAAATTTCTCCGTTTTTATTATTCAATATTTTTGAGTTTTATATACTATTTTTGAAAACCACACACTTTGGCATGACGTGAACATTTTCGTATAAAATATTTTAAGATAAAAATAATTGCTTTTGGTCTTTTTACTCCTTTATTTATTAATTAATTAAAATGCATTTAAGTGGCGGCTTTCGAGGAATTCCATATTAGGTTTAACGCGATTTTGATAATACTAAAAAATTTCGATTCAGATTTTTGGCGCTTTTCGCAGCATTAACATACCTTTTGAAGCATATCGTAAATAATGGAAAAGACCCCTAGCTAAATGAAGAAATACAATTACTTATTAAATTATTATATTAAATTCCATTGGTTTTAGATGGCTGTGCGAGTGGGGAAGAATAAGGCAAAAGTGTATAAGATTCCATAGAGGGGTAACAGGGGTTTCACTGCTTCAAAAAATCAAATATTTTATGTTTTATTACTAATTCCTACATCATCTTGATAATATATGTATAATTGGCGATTCGTAACTATTTGGATGTTTTTCCAAGAAATGGAGAGATTAATTTCGGTATAGTAATTTTGGATGTTGGTCGAATCAGGACTTGGACCCTGACTTTCAGAATGGCAGTACGCGGTGCTTACCACTTGGCTACTGTGCCCACACCTCGAGAATATTATTCTAGATTTTCTGCGCTTTGAACTTTGAACACGTTTCTCTTGAAACAATATTTTCAATATCGGTTGTGAAACCTTCTCGGAAAACTACTCAGCCGCCCTTGATTATATTTTACACAGAACGTCGAGATATATAAATCAAGAGAAATTTTCGTGGATTCGTGGGAATTGATGTCACAATGGGGAAGTAATAAATATTCTCCTTTGAAAAAAAAAATAAAAATAAAAAAATATTGAAAATTTATTTTTTCCCCGAATAGACTAATGTTTATTCTTAAAAGTTGCTGTAACGAAATACAATAGGTGCTGGTTGGTGTGGATATTTTATATATGTACATATATATGCAATCAATGATTTTAGCGATCTGTATCTTGCGTTCTTCAAGAGAAATTGGATTATGCTGGATGGCATGAGAAAGGTGATATTTTTTTACTAAAAAAGATAATAGAAGAAGTATTGATGAAGTTACTCAGAAGTGTTTCGATAACGGTGAAAACGCTAATCAAACAACTGAAAGTCCATCGTGCACAATTTCAGTTTCATCCGTTTCGTTCCGGTAATTTTAAGGTAAAAGTTGCTACACGGTGTGGAAGGCCAATTGCCGGACATGTTGGTAAAATAAGGGGAATCGATTACCCAGGAGCTAAACATTGCACAAAAAATAGTATGGAATCAATTAAAAAGGCTGGATACAAAAAGAAGCTCGATGTGTGGGTGTCACAGGAGTTAACGAGAAAAACATAATCAATCCATCTGAAGCAGAAAGAAATTGGCGGTGAAAGGTCAATCACTCGATCAAAGGAAAGCGGTCTTAGGTGAAAAGCAGTGAGCCAGCAGAAGCGGTCTGCGGCTACGAAGGTTTTTTTTGTGTATATGCTTGGAATGGCAAGGAATCATCAAAGAATGTGCCGCTCTTCTAAGGCCAATCTCTTAACTCGCATCTGTACGGTCGGCAATTGGACTGTCTGAAGGACGCAAACCAGGAGCACCCTGTTTTGGCCAACCAAAGCGGGGTAATTGTGTTTCACCAGGATAACACCACACACATCGAAGCTACTGAGGGAGGCGCCATTCAAAATGGCGCAAAAATGTGGAGAAAACCAGTGCCATATTAAACATAAATCGAATAAATTTGACTATGGTAAATAAAACTTTCAATTTAATGCAAAAATAATGGATGACTTGTTACTTAACCTAATAATTTTTACTTAATCTCACAGTGCTTCGATTTCAGTGAACACTTTGTTGTAGCTAATGTGTAACAAATGAAATTTATTAATATCGGAATTATTTATGTTCTATATATTCCAACAAGCACATACAAATAAATACATATATCCATGCTGGTTGCATATACCTATATACATACTCGTATTTACGGCGAATGGTGTACAAAGTCAAACGATAACTTGCGTGCAACCAAACTTAAGCGAATAGCCGTGTGAAGCGTAAATGTAAATAACAAAGCGAGTGAACGAATACTCATGGAAAGCAATGCTCAACTCAAAGTAGGCAGTGACGGTTAGGCAATTTTAGTTGTTTTCACTTGACTATCTGCAAGTAAACTCTACACACGCACACACACAAACACATATACACACGCATATGACATATATGACCTATGGACCTGCTTTGTTGCCACTTTTTATAAAACCGTAAAAAATGAGAAGAAATTCTAAACAGAAATATACATACATAAATATATTGTTTCATAAAAAAAAAAAAAAACGATGCGCCAATATTTGTGGAGAAGATATAAAAGAAAAAAACAACAACATCGAAAACCCTCTTGAACATAAAGTTTTTGTATGTTATAAATAAGAATTAAAGACAAAAAAGTTCATGTTAAATTTTTTCATATCTATTTATGTAAGTATGTACGCATGCCTGTGTAAGAGATTAGCGGAAGAGAAAGGTTGTGATGAAGGTCAGTTAGTGAGGAAAGCAGAAACAATAAAAATGATAATATGAAAGAACCAAAAATGTATGTATGTGAGCGTAAAGTCAATAAAGTGATACGAAGAAAAGGAATGAAATGAAGGAATGCGAAAATGAAATGAAGTTCGTTGGTTGCAAGTATGAAGAAAACCAGAAGGAAGATAAAGTGCTAGGAAAATTAAGAGTAAAAGGAGTAAAGGAAAAAATGGAGAATTTAAGTGTTAAAGAAAATAAATTTAAATTATGTTGTAATTAGTAGTATAGCGGGAGGTACATAAGTAGCAGTAAATTGTAATGATAATGTCTTAGGAATGGGGTTCATTAAATTATATAATATTTGTTTGTATGAGCTGGTTTAAAAATAATTTTAAAATTAAATACTGAAATCACAATGTAAAAAAATTTTAAAATTTTAATAGAGAACGATTCTAAAATTTTCAGGAAATTTTCTTGAAAATTTTTCAGAAAATTTTCTTTAAATTTAAAAATTTTTTTTTAAATATTTAGGAATTTTTCTTTAAATTTTTAGGAAAATTTCTTCAAATTTTAAGGAAAATTTCTGTAAATTTTAAGAAAAATTTCTTGAAAATATTTGGGAATTTTTTAAATAAATATTTAGTAAAAAAAGTATTGAAAGCAAATATTTAGCGAATATTTTTTAACGAAAAAAACCTACTTAAATTTAATTAAAAAAATCTAAAAGAAAAGTATACCTTTGGAAAAAAATTTTCGGAGAAAAAAATTTCAAATAATTATTTAAAAAATTGTCCTGGATTTAGTTTCTTTCATTTATAAAAAAATAACTCATACGCCGTGTATACACGAAATGGTAAAAGCAGAAGAAACTATATGAAATTAAGTGATTTTTTAAAAGGAAAAACAAATTCTTTGAGAAACGTTTAGTATAAAATAAATTTTTAATAAAAAAATACTATTTTCATTTAAAATTTTAACAGAGAAAAATTCTAAAATTTTCAGGAAATTTCCATGAAAATATTTAGAAAATTTTCTTTAAATTCTAGGAAATTTTTATTAAATATTTAGGATAATTTCTTGAAAATTTTAGGAATTGTTCTTCTCTAAAGAAATTTTCTTGAACATTTTTACGAAATTTACAGCTTTTGCACCAAGCCATCGGTATGAAGTTCAATTGACTCAAGAACTAAAGCCAACTAACTAAGGATTGACATGAAGTTAATTTTCACCTGCGGCTAAGTTAACGAGCAAAACTTCTGGATGTGGAGCTTAGAAAATCCATATGTAACTTCACAGCTGCGATTTGAATTCGTGTGACTATTTTTTGTAGATAGTTGTTAAGGACAAGTACTACGTAAATCATTCAGAGATGATTCATGATTTGAAACACGAAATTGAAGTAAAAATGATAGGCATGTTGAAAAATGAGTAGGCAGACAGAATGGATTACTGTGAGGCCAGCGGAGTGGCGTTTCGAATTCAATAAAGAGAAAATCAAAAATCATTAAAACAAAATTAACTCGTTTTTTCTTAGCTCTCTTCTTAAACAATTTATAAGGGAAAGTTGAGCTCCTGCTGGCTGCTGATTTGGGAAGTTCCTCCCTAACAGTAGGGGAGTAAATTCTTTTGCGCTGGTGCAAAGGGTTTAAACACAATCAGATTAACTGATAAATTATAATAGAGAAAAGTGAAACTAAGAAGATATCGATAGTAGATTTCATGAAATAATTCCCCAAGTTTCAATAAAAGATACAAATAAGGTGATGAAAGCTACCATACTGCACTTATAATGCATAAAAGGATCAGACTTATAGGAAAGACACGTATAAACCTTCGAAGAGAAATTTGTGGGCCAGAAAGCTCCACATCTATGGCTACATTTCATAAATAATTGTTAAAATATTGAAAACCCCAAATGGACTAAGAAAGCATTTCTTTACATTTTTCTGAGTCTCAGAGATTAGATGCATTAATGGGTTACAGCGGTTTCTTTTGGGGTAAGAAAGTGAATTTTTATAAATTTTTTTGTAAAAAAATTAAAAATTTTATTCAAACTTACTTTACTGTCTTAAAATATGCACTTGAAAAAGTATTTTTTGAAAATTTCAAAGGAAAATATTCATAACTTCGTCAATGTGTCAGTGTTACATTATTTTCGGTGACCCGCCGCTGACGTTGACTTAAGAGATAATATGAGTTTATTCATGGTAAAAAGAAGAAAATAATAGCCCTGTTTATAAAAAAAATATGTAAATATTTTAAACCAAATATTTACTCTCTGTCTTAAAGTTATACAGCAGAACTCATGATAGGATTATTCGAAGTGCAAAACATAATCGTGTTTTAGTTGATACCATAAACTACAATTTGGATGACGAAATAATAAAAGAAATTGAAAATTGAATTTTTGGCAGTTTTTTTTTTCAATTGCCTTTAAGAGCGCACCTTCCCAAAGCTGTATCTCCGACACTTTTATTCGACTCGACTTGAAAATTTAGAATAATATTTTCGAGATGATGTAGAAATTAATAAGATAATAAAAAAAATAAAATTTTTGATGCTCTAAAAGCTACAAAGCACCTAAAACAAATTTTACTATTTAATAGTATAATTTCTGTAAAACTAAGGAAAATTGTACAAATTAGATGAGAAGTTCGGTCAAAAGTGTGACTTAGGCTACCTTAGATATTCCTTTGCTAAAATAAATTAAATATTTCTCTGTATTTCCATCTCAAATGTCGATGCTGTAAGTGAAAGTGTAGCCGAAGACTCGGTTGTGTTTATTTTTCGACGTTTTCATGAGCTTGGACTTTCTCACGGCACATTATGGCGTATTTTGTACTTGGACTTAACACCTAACTCCATCCGAAAAGTGTTCGAAAACTACCTCAAACTAATAGAAGTTTGTAAAAATTTTTAGAAGGCTGTCATTTGAGTGATGCAGTGTTTCGCAGATAATGCCAAGGTACAAAAAAGAAGAAATTTCATGGAAAAAAATATTTTAAAAGCATTTTTTTATTTTAATTTTTTTTTTTGGAAACCTCAAAATGGATAATCCTATATTAAAAAAGTAGCAGCAATAAATATAATAATTTAGTTATTCAATGAAACGTAAAATAAACAAAATTGCATATGCAAAATCAAATAAGCAACAACAAATATTATAAATAACTAAGAATCACTATATTAATTTTCGTATTTGGAAAATACATATTTTGCAATAAATTACAAATTGATTTTGGTTACTTTCAAGCAGCAGTCAATAGTCAATAAATCTTTGTACATTTGCAAAGGTACACATGTATATATTTATATGTGTGTTTGTGGCACACACTAATAGTTAGGCTAAGTTAATAGTGAAAATTAAATGTGCTTCTTCACAGGTGTATACATACATACATACATATGTATGTACATAAAAGAGTAAGTTATATAAATAAATGAGTATCTATTTTGAAACATATTTTATGAAAATAAATAAAATTTAATGTGTGAGAATAAGAAACTACATATAGCTAAGAGCACAAAACACACAAATAAATTATTATTACACGCACGAGTATGTATGAATGTATGTATAAAATTGTAATTCCTCTCAGCACGCTAAAGCAAAATCAACTATTTGTTGCTTAAACAAACTGATATGACGATGCATGCAATTGTGAGAACTCTATTGAGATTTTTTGGTATAAATCTTAATAAAAATTTTGTATATTAAATCAGTGATTTATTGAAGATATTGATTACTGCACGTGTGTGTGATTTAATAATACGGTCGTATATTGGTATACAGTTAGAAATAAACAGCATGGAAATACATAGTTGTATTTTGTTTTATGACTCGTAATCGGTTACATTGTGTTTGCTTTGACTTTTGTAAAATTTAATTAATAAATTTATTCCACTCGAAAGTTATAAACGTTTGTGAAATATTACTAAAAACAACAGAAATACATATAGATAGATATTAAATGTGTAGCAATAATGATATGAAATAGAAAAAGAATTTTTCAAATATATTTTTTTATTGCACTTTGAGTTTGAAATTTTTATTATTATTTTATTTTATTATTAAAATTTTATTTTTTTTAATATTTTTTTTTAAATACCTTGTATTGACTTTTGCTAAAATTGTTGGAAGTTGATAAAATTACAAAAAAAAAAAATAAAAGAAATAGAAAGTAGAGCTGTCTTGGGCCATACCTGTAATAACTATGCCAAATTTTTGGTTTTGCATTTTAGTATTAAATATAAATCCCAGATCTGAATAAATCGGTCGTATGATTTTCGGTGTCAAAACTTATTTGTATATATTAATATATATATAATTGGCGCTTTGTAACCACTGAAGCGATTTTCGGCCGAGCTCCTCCTCCAATTTGTGGTTTTGCGTTTTAAAGCTTTTCCAACAAATGGAGGGACCTACAATTTATACTAAGCCGCCTCCGCACGGCTGACGGTTTTTTACGAGGAGCCTTTTATTTCATTTCCGAAATACACTCGGAGGGGTGGACATTCTACATGCGTAGAATACCAAACTTCACACCTTTTGAAACTATTTTGCGGGATTTTTCACCCAAAACTTCATATATGAATAAATCGCTCGTAGGGGGGCTGTATGATATAGTCCTCTGATTTCGAACGATTTTCGGTGCCTACGTTTACTCGTACATTTGTTGGTAGAATACAAATTTTCACGCCTTAAATTCTAGTTCACGGATGTTTGATCCAAAAAAATCAAATCAGACAAATCAGTTTTATGAGGACTATATGATATAGGCTTCCGATTTCGATACATTTTGGTATCAATATTTATTTATACATATATATGTATATACAAAATAGCAAATTTCATATCCTTAGCTGTTTTATTGAAGTATTTATGACCCGAAATCACATATCTCATTGTGGCCGACCGGTAGAAATTTTGATGTGCCTAGCTCTTCTCCCTTTGGATTTACTTACTGCCGAACAAAGTTAATACACCATTTCATATTCATGAAGGGTATAAAAAACAACTCAGAGAAAAATTGTTCCGGAATAATGACAATATCACAAACCAAAAGTAAATCTAGCTTAAAAAGTCTTTTTCAGCGCCAAAAATTATATTGAAAATTAATCAATTGGCTTCTATGGTTCCCGGCAAGGTTTGTTTCAAAAGAGCGTCCGATTATTCGATAATATTTTATTTATTGTTCGATTTACTTTGATACCAATAGGTATCACTGAAACTACTAATGGTAGTCCTGGAAGTGGGCCAAGAACCGACTTATTCGAACAATTCGAATTTTCAATCCTGTTTGCTTGAAATTATTTCTTTATGTACGGGTTTGAAGCGGACTAGTGACCAGAAATCTAGTATAGAGTTTTTCAATAAGAGGGGTTAATTTTATTTTAATATTCAAAGAAACTTTTCTCTTAAAAGATTGTTGGTTTTATTGCTTGTGTGGCACCTGGTGACGTCTTGTTGAAAGTAAAGATTGTTCAGATCGATATCATCCCATTCTGGACATACAAAATCATTGTTCATTTCTCGATAGCGCAATCCATTCATTTTCGAAAAGTAAAAAGTGCAATGACCTCGCCGGACTATAAACCACACAAAACAGTTCTACGTTGAGGACGGAGAGGCATTTCAAAAATATGTATCGGGTTTTCCGAACCCCAAATGCGACAGTTTCGCATATTGACGTTGCATGGACGATGAATATATCAGATGAGCTCACGTAATGAGTTTTCGAGAGCAAGGTTTTGCATAGGTTTTATGTTCTGTGGCGCATTGTCAATGGCGTATACTACAGCCGATGGAACGCTGAGCTGTACGAGTTATACGGTGACCTGGCTTAATTATGTGGCTCTAGTAGATCAAAATGCTCCACCTTTAAAAGTTTTCGATGGAGTACAGAACGTTGGAAGCAGAGGAAGATGAAGACCTCCACCAAGCTAGATAATTTAGTGGAGAGCGACTTTGCTGAATTTGATATTTTCAATTCATCAAACAAAACCAACGAAAAGAAGGAAGGAAAAGAGCACTGTTCTTAATTCGGCTATTATATTGTAAGAGCGTGTGTACTTCAGTAAATCAGAAGAAGAAGACATTGTAAATGGCGCTTTATGATTTTATTACCACGAACGTGACTTTCGGTCAAGCTACTTCTCAGATTTGGGATTAATTTCGATGTCTTTCGAATCAAATGGGGAGAGTTGGAGTTTATTCTAAGTTGGGTCCGAACAGTTGATGGTTTTTTAGGAGGGGCTTTTAATGTCAGAAATACACTCGAAGGTCTTCATATGCCCCACCGAAGGGCGAACTTTTTTTCAAATGAATTGGTTTGATTTTAATTAAAAATAATTATTTTTTAACACTTCTTAGATTGCTTTAAAAATTGTATGCAAAATGCGAGTTCAAGGGATGATAGGTATCTAGTTCTATTTAGGTTGTTTTTCACATAAATTTTTATGTAAATATATACTTGTACATTTGTATGATTTTTAAGTATTAATATTATAAATGCTTCAGAAAAGAGTTTCGTGACAAAATCGTGCCAAATTCATGGAGTTATAACTGTAAACAAATTGCAAATTAAACTTTTGAATTGAAAATTTGTGAAAATCAGGTAGATTCGTTGTTGCAAATATAGCGCATTCCGCTTGCATGATGTGTCTAAGCACTTTGTTGCATGAGCGAAAAATTTTTCATTTACCCTACATATATATTTATAAGATACTCGTACATATGTATGTACATTGTAAGCATAAGGTGACAAAAAATATTTTTTTGTGATTTTTTTTTTTGTAATGTTTTTCACAATTTTCTTGAATTCTTGTTGTAAAGTCACCTTGTTTTACTGGAACTGTTGTTATTGTCACTGTAATTTGTTGTTGCTATTTGTTATTTTGCTATTTTCGCTATGTACGAGAGTAAATACTTTGTCGCCAAAGCAATGAAGTGATGAACACATGCATTTAAGTGGTATTTTGGAGAGCAAAAATAAGTGAAAAAGATTTATTTATATATAAATATTTCTGTTTATTATATATGGTATGAGTACGTACGCTCTATTACAAACTAACAGATACGTGTGTATGAGTGTGCTGCTGCTGCTGCTGCTGCTGAGCACTGAGTGTGGAAATCGCCTTTGGAATGCCCTTAAGAAGAATGTTAAAATATTCTTTTTTTTCTATTCTTTTTTGCACAAAAATTTTCACTTCTATTTCTTTTGCGTTGCTGCTTCTTCTTAGCTTTATTCTCTTTATGTACATATGTAAATGTATGTATGTATGTGTGTATGTACTTTGCTTTTGGCTAAGGACAAATATTGCTGCTGCTGTTGTTGTTATTGTTGTTGAAATAGCTTGTGGCACACGCTTTCGCTATTTATTGCCGTTACTATGAGTACATACAATTCAAACTTATATATATACACACATATGTACACGTACATGTACATACAGTTAGAGTACTTCTACGAATGCCTATTTTTGTCGCTACGAAAAATATACTCGACATAATATCATAGAGTATACGTATGTGTGTGTGTGTTATGTTTGTGTGACGTATCTCAATTTGTTTGTGTTTGTTTAATGGTAAGCAATGGCCTTTGAAAAGCAAATTTTTACATTCATTTATTATACATACATACATATATATATACATTAATACATACATATTTAGTGACCCCTAGTACAGGTGTACTTGGCATCAAACATTTATTTATGTTAATATTTATGTACATATGTACGTACATATAAAAATATATACGCACATAAATACATATGAATTGTTCTGTTGTATGGGTAGTTATTAGAACTCGTTTAGATTTTCCGAAAAGCTTTTTTTAAAGAAAAAATTGCTGCGAATGGGTTGTAAAGTGTGCTCAAGAGAAGCTTGATATTGTGTAGAAGACTTCAAAATAGATACCGGTTGTAATTTTTAACCATTGTTTTACCTCATTTGATAATTTTATCAATATAAGTACCACACCAAAAGTTATCTGAATTTAATTTGGATAAATTTAGATAAATTTTGTGTAAAAAAAAAATTCAAAAATGAAAAAAAAAAAATTATAAAATGAATGTGAGTTAATAAAAATTAACTATAAAGTAAGAAAATATAAATTTTATTATTTTTATTTTTTTTTCTTGTAATTGATTTATAAATTACACGAATTTTCTAAGCGTTATTAAATGGCCTAATTATTACCATATCCAGCAAAACTTTTCACCGCTATGACTTGTAAGTAAAATCAGTATGTAAAACAGGCTGAGTAACGTGAAAGGTACTCTCACTCTAGTATGTAGGTGAATATATACAAAATAAAAAATATATAATATAATTCAAAATTTAAAGGTCTTAAAAGATCCAATACTCTTCCTTTAAAAAGTGCAATAAAAGGCGGCATGATAGCTCAGAAATTTCATACTCAATTTAATTAGATTTAAATAATAAATCTTTTATTTACTTATTTTATTTTCAATTATTTAATTTAATTTATTCTCATTTGATTTTTTAAATTCAGTTACTTTCATTTTTTATATTTTTATATGATCTAATCAAATTTACCAAAATTAATTTCAATTTATGCTGTTTTATATTAACTCATTTGATTTTGGTTTATTTGATCTTATTTTATTTTATTTTTTGAAGCTTATATATATTTTTTTTCCATTAATATACTTTGTTTTATTTTACTTTACCTTGCTTATATTTTATTATTTCTTTTTGATTTATTTTAAATAAATATATTTTGTCTCGTTTCTTTTATTTTATCGATATAAATTTAATATTTAATTCAGCTAATTTTATTTAATTTATTTTAAATATATTTAATTCAATATAATTAAAATTTTAATGCCAATAAAAAAGAGAAGAATTTATTTAAATTTTATTTGATTTTATTTTATTTCTCTTCGTTTAGATTTGAAATGTTTAATGCATTCAATTTTATTTTGTTCATTTTGTTTTGTTTTATTTTTTTTTGTATTTAGTTTTATGCTATTTTTTGATTTAATTTAATTTAATTTTATAAACAATAATTTAATTCTATTTTTGTTTGTTTAATATTTTAATATTAATAAATTTAAATTTATAATTTATAATTTTAATTTATTTTATATAGTCTTTTTAGCCTCGTGTTTTCTTTTTATTGTAAATAATTTGCTTTTAATTCAGTTAATTTAATTTTATTAAGTAAACTTATTTTTATTTGTAGTCAATTTAATTTAACTTAAATTTTGTGCTAATTTAGTATTTAATTTCTGAGTTTATTATTTTTTACTTTATTGATTTGGTTCTTTTTTAATTTAATTGTTTCAACTTAGCATATTTTTATTTTATTTACATTGATTTTATTTATATTATTTAATTTTTTATTAATTATTGTATTTGATTTTTTCTGTTCGTGTATTTCATCTTATTTAATTTTATTTCTGTTACTTAATATTTTTTCATTTACACGTTTTTCTTTTTGCTAATTTATTTATTCGAACTTAACTTAGTTTTGTATAAATTTATTTTATTGAATTTTACTTGTCTTAACTTAATTTATTTTTTTTTGCAAAGAATTAATTTTAATTTATTTGATCTTTTTTATTGTGTATCTTACTTGATATTTGAACTTATATAATTTAGCTTGTTGCTACTATTTGTTATTTTATATTATATTATTTCTTTTTAATCATCATAATTTTTTCTTGTTTATTTTTATTTTTTTAACTACAATATTTTTTTATTTTATATTAAATTTTTTTTTTATTTGTTTTGGAAGTATTTTATTTATCTTTTAATTAATTATATTAATTTTGAAATTATTAATTTCATTATCAATATTTTTATACTAATTTATATAATTTATTTGTAGTATATCATTTTCTGCTTTGATTTTATTTTAATTTCTTTTTATTTTACATTGATTTATTTCATTTTATTTTATTTTATTGTAATCTGTTGCTCGTGTTTTTTTAAATTTAAACTCCTTTTAATTTATATCGTTTTATTATATTTTATATTGTTCATTTCAGTTACCCTTATTTTATTTACACCAATTTACTTAATTTTATTTATACTAAATTTATTTATTTTATATATATTTACTACACTTTATAAATTAATTTAATTTTTTTTAATTTTGTTTTGCTTCGTTGGTTTCTTTCTTTTCTATTTATTTTAACTGAACTTAACTTTGTTTTAATTTAATTGATATATTTTATTTGCGTGTTATTTTTATTATATTTTGTCTTTTAAACAATAATTTAATTTTTGTATGCAAAGTTATTTAAACTTACTTAATTTAGTTTAATTTGGTTTTAGCAATATTAAGCTTATTTTACTTACTTTATTTTATTTTATTTTATATTATTTTCTTTTATTTTATTTTATTTTATTTTATTTTATTTTATTTTATTTTATTTTATTTTATTTTATATTATTTTATTTTATTTTATTTTATGTTATTTTTTGTATTTTATTTTATTTTATTTTATAGAATTTTATTTTGTTTTAGTTTATTTTATTTTATTTTATTTTTTGTATTTTATTTTATTTTATTTTATATTATTTTATTTTGTTTTATTTTATTTTATTTTATTTTATTTTATTTTATTTCATTTTATTTCATTTTATTTTATCTTATTTTATTTTATATTATTTTATTTTATTTTATTTTATATTATTTTATTTTGTTTTAGTTAATTTTATTTTATTTTATTTTTTGTATTTTATTTTATATTATTTTATTTTGTTTTATTTTATTTTATTTTATATTATTTTATTTTATTTTATTTTATTTCATTTTATTTTATCTTATTTTATTTTATTTTATTTTATATTATTTTATTTTATTTTATTTTATTGAATTTTTTGTATTTTATTTTATTTATATTATTTTATTTTGTTTTAGTTTATTATAGTTTATTTTATTTTATTTTTTTTCTTTTTATTTTATATTATTTTATTTATTTTATTTTTATTCATTTTATTTTATCTTATTTTATATTATTTTATTTTGTTTTATTTTATTTTATTTTATTTTATTTTATTTTATTTTATTTTATTTTATTTTATTTTATTTTATTTTATTTTATTTTATTTTATTTTATTTTATTTTATTTTATTTTATTTTATTTTATTTTATTTTATTTTATTTTATTTTATTTTATTTTATTTTATTTTGAGTTTTTATTCCTTTTTTAAATTAATTTTATCTGATTTTTTTTAGTTTATTTAATTTTGTTTTTTTTTAAATTTGAACATATTTTTTTACTTTATATTAATTTACTCTATTTTTTTCTATTTGGTTTTGCTTTAGTTATTTTTTTATTTATACTTTTGTACTTTTTTATGTAAATTAATTTTAGCTGATTTCATTTTCGTTCACTACAATTTATTTAATGTAAAATTTTCATTTTTTTATTTTTTTTTTATTTATTATATTTACATAGAATAAAAGTTTCCTTCTCTTCAAACATATTTCTAATATTTCGGTCGAAGTTTAGATATGTCTTTAACTCTCATATACAGCGTAAATAACCTAATAAAAGCATTTAAAACAGATTTAAAATTAGCAGAACAGTAGGAAATTTACAATATGATCTGATGCTGCTTTTGATTTCCGTTGATTTATACGCCTTCTTATTTTATTTATTCCACATTATTCGCCATTTTGCTTTTCATTTTGTTTGACATTTTCTCAAAACGATAACATTTCGAAACTTTTCACTGTTGTCGCTTGCCTCTTTCAAAACAATTCCTTCACCACACTGTTTACACTATTTCACTTTTTGTATAAATTACTAGGTATTTAAATTATTTATTTATAAACTTTTGTAATTTTGTAAATTCTAGAATTTAATTAAATTTTTTTCTTCTCTTTTTTCAATTCTGCCTAAAAACACATTTTCTCACGTTTTCATTTCGAAATTTCACCTCTTCGATTTTGTCTATTAATTTTTTTTTTATTTTTCCAGCATTTGTTGTTGTTTACTTTGGCTGTGACGATTGTTAATTTTGTTGTTGTTTCTTATTTTCCATATGAGGTGGTGTGGCTGCAGCCTACAACTGCGGCTGCTGCGGCCGCTGGCTTGTCGCTGATGCTGCAGCGTGTTGGTAAGTACTATAGGGTGGCTGGTTGGTTGGTTGGTTGGTTGGTTGGTTGGTTGTTGGCTGTTGGCTTGTCTGTTGTTAGTTGTAGCCACGAGATGCGTCTTGTCGTTTGATATGTCAAGGTTAAGTAGCTTGAAACTCATATATTAGAATACAGCAGCAGTAATGTGCACTTTTTCTGTTAGTTTTGTTTAATTTTTCTTAGGTTTTCAGTATAAAAGAATTTAACATTTTATTTCTTTAAGAAATCATGAAATTTTTTAAAAAAATTTAACAAATTTCAAAAAGCACTTTAATATTTTCAGCATTTTTTTTGTTTTTTTTTTTTTTTTGGAAAAACACCTATTTGCTTGGTCTTTTATGCACACTCACACACACACACACACACACGCACATACATACAAATACACGCCCGAAAACAGCAAACGCTTACTAATGCACCGAAAATGCTTGATTGTTGTTTTTTCCCACGATGAAAGCGCGAAAGACACGTGTGCATGTGTGTTGTGTAAATTTCCAACACATTTTCATTTGCGAATTTTTCCAAAACAATTTTTATTTGTAAATAATTTATTTATATTTACAAATTTTTTTAATTCTTCTATTAACGTTTTTATGCGGTTTTTCTAAGCGTTTTATCTATTCTTTTGGCAAAAATCTGCTTCATTTCCCAACAATCCGTTCTGCCACAGTACTTTTTTCACATTCAATTTACAACTCGATTCAATTCAATTCGGCAGCATCCGTCCGCTGTGTATGCCGTTTCAACGCAGCGATTTTAGTCGCTTTGAGCAGCTGCGTCGTTAGCTGGTCGTCGTCTGCCTGGTTGGTTGGTTGGTTGGTTGGCTGGTTGGTTCGCAGGTTCGCTGTTTGTTGTCTATCGCCCACCCGCGAACATATGTAAACACCTTTTGCTCAGTCTCTGCATATGTGAGTGTGTGTGTGTGTGATTTGAGAATTCCTCTTAAAGGCGCACGCAATTTTCCCACAGTCAACGGATGCCACTGCCGCTGTTAGTATGTCTCTATTAAACAGTTGTTTTTGTTGTTATTGTTCTTATTCTTATTTCGCATACCAAATAAATTCTACGCCGTTTGTGTATTTGGCAAACAGAACATCGAAAATATTCGCTCCATTACATTACATCCAGCATCCAAATGCATGAGTTTTGGCAACTGGAAGAAGCTTTCCCGCTCTCTTTGTTTATGTTTGTGTATTTGTTTTCTGATGCGCGCGCATTTCCAGTTGTCAGTGTGTGTCTTTTTTGACATTTGCTTTTAACTGGCATTTTTTTTTTGTTTTGCGTACGTATGTATGTAAATAGGAAATATATGTATGTTCTATTGTTGATAAAGAATATAATGTAAATGGTTTGAAATTTAAAGTTTTGTCTGCCGGTGCCGTGGCAGCGGTTCTCAAAAACAAATCTGGTGGAATTTTCTGACATTTTCTGACAAAAAATAGCGGCTCCTCATTAAAAAACCATCAGTTGTTCGGAGGCGGCTTAGTATAAACTGTAGGTCCCACCATTTGTTAGAAAAGCACCAAGACGCAAAGACGGTTACCAAGCGTCTTTCTAAATTAATATTAGGTAAAGCAAAAAGTTCGTTCGGTTTTTTTCTTTCATGCAAATGGTTCCAAATGGTTTTCTGGCTTATCTTTAGTCCCTCAGCAATTAAATAAGTGCTCACGTGATGGTCTGTTTCCACTATTTCCATGATTTTATCGCAATTTTTGACGATGCATCTTTGACATCGAAATTACCGGCACGGAATCTAGCAAACCACTTTTGTGCTACACGTTCGTTTACAGTATCGGGCCCATAAACTAAATTAATTTTTTCAGCCACTTTGGCTGTTTTTTCGCCTTGATCGAAGAAAAATTGTAAAATTTAGCGAATTTACTCTTTGCTGGTGTCCATCTTTGACGAGCGCTCAAAACGTACTGAGTCAATCAATCGAAAAACTGTCAAAGACAAACTTTTAGCGCGAATAAACACGTTTTCAGCGATGTATAGTATGACGTGATGTCACACGTAACACTAGTACTATGGACAATAACGCCATCTCTTAGATAAAAACCGAACGAAATTTTTACTTTGCCTAATATGTGCTTTCTCAAGTCTCTACAATTTACTTTTTTTCGAGCGTCTTGGTTGGCGGACTTACTAAATCCAACTCATGCAAGAATTGAAGCCGAGCGACCAACAAGCGCGTCGTGCGTTCGTTGAATGGGCCCAAAATGAGATGGCCACCGACCCTGATTTTTACGAGAAAATTTTGTTCGGTTATTAAGCTCACATTTGGTTCAATGAATACGTTAATAAACAAAATTTTCGCATCCCAAGTGATTATTGAGGCGCCGTTACATTCTTAAGAATTCTCTGTTGGGTATGCTCTACTGACTAGCGTCCACACTGTTTCAAAAAATGAAGCCGCCCATCATATTACACTCCTCATTGGGGAACGCTATAGAGCCACATAGATTAACATCTTTTTCGTGTTTGAATTGGATGATTTTGATATGTATGATCTTTGGTTCCAACGAAAAAATCAATTTTTGGAAGAAACCTTTAATGAGCGTAATATCTCGCCTCGTGCGACTGTGCCATAGCCTCCAAGATCGTTTGATTTAACAACGCTGAAGTGATCGTATATAAAGCCCGGCCAACCATCGAGATCCACGGCAAAGCGGAATATCCATGGTGCCAAGGTTATGCTATGTATTTGGTGTGACCACAAGGGTGTACTCTATTATGAGCTATTGAAATCGGGTCAGACGATCAATTGATTCGTTTGAAAAAGGCCATCGCGGAAAAACGACCAGAATATGCGACCAGACACGAATCAAAAATTTTTCATCATGACAACGCACGGCCGCATGTTGCAAGGCCAGTTAAAAACTATTTGGAAAACTGTGGGTGGGAAGTTCTACCTCACCCGCCTTATAGCCCAGACATAGCACCTTCCGATTATCACTTGTTCAGATCAATGCAGAATGCCCTCACTGGAGTACGCTTCACTTCAGAACGGGGTATCAGAAATTGGCTCGATTCTTTCTTGACCTCCAAGCCGGAGAAGTTCTTTTGGGATGAGATCCACAAACTGCCAGAAAGATGGGTAATACTTTGAACATTAAATGTATAACAAATTTTTCACAAAAAAGTCTTAATTTTCGAAAAAAAACCGCACGAATTAATGCATACACCCAATATCTTTAAATAGCTCAATAATATTTCTAGATAATCTTAAAGGGGCAGTAAATCTAAGCTTTCTAAGTAGGAATGGACATTTGATAATATGTCGTATCAATTTATTTACAAAATAAGCTTCAAGCTTATTTCAACGATTATGGAGTGTAAGTAGACTAATTAGAAGTTATGTGCTTCTTCAGAACAGCCGTACAGGCAGATACCTACAAAATATGTATATTTTACTGACCCTAAACCGAAATTTTCCGATTCATAAGAGAGTGACAGTCAAAAAAGCCAAAGGCGTATTGACGTTTGTAAAACAGTGATCAAATGATATCAAAAACTCTAACGTTACTAAAGTTTTGTATACAACATTAATATTGTAAGACCTATACTAGAATACCGCTCTGTAATTTGTAACCAGAAGTATGAAAT
Organism: Ceratitis rosa; assembly: GCA_037013455.1. Lineage (NCBI taxonomy): Eukaryota > Metazoa > Arthropoda > Insecta > Diptera > Tephritidae > Ceratitis > Ceratitis rosa. The sequence continues at coordinate 27,446,181 of JAWMAG010000008.1, forward strand.
CTACTCTGATAGGATAGAATATATTTAAACCAATTTCTCTTTTTTGCCTTGAGATATTTCGATTGAGACTATCAATATAATTTTCTGCTTCTTAATAAGTCTCAGACGACTTCTTTCGTTAACCTTTTGCTATTTAGAACGTTATGTCATTTCTTATCGAAACCCTTGTCCCTATTGACAAAAAATTAGGGCAATCGAACTTGATTTCAACTCAATTCTTCACCAGTGAAATCATTCGCCATAGAGAGAAACAGATGGTAACCTCTCGTTGCGAGATTCGGGCTATAGGTTGGACGCATAAAAACCTCCCACCCAAAATTCTGACGCTTCTGGTGAATCACTATCGATGTGTGTGGCCTGGTGTTGTCCTGGAAAAACAAAATTGCCCGCCTCTTAGCCCAAGCTTGGCACTACTGGATGGTCCAATCGCTGGCAGTAAAGATCCAATTTAAGAGTTCTGCCGTAGCGCGGCAGCATTTAGTGAATGATTCCTCCCTAATCCCACCATATACACAACAAAATCTTGCTGACCGTCAAACTTTGCTTGGTGATCGTTTGTGTCGGCTCACTAATACTCCGGCGCAATCAGTTTCACCCAGTTATCCAGTTTCTCTGTGAATCCAGCCTGTTGCAAGTGATTTCAGGCTATCGTCTGTGCAATGTTTAGTTCCTGCGCAATCGAAGAAAAAATCGTACGGCAGGCAAGTTCAACGATTTGACCTTCCATATCGTGGAGTTTGTTTTACAATCAAAATCGGTGATATCGAAATCGTGCATGATTGATTGCTACAGTATCAGGTTCGTAAACATGTTCACATTTTCAGTTATCTGAATTGCCTTATCACCTTTATCGAAGAAAAATTGTAAAATAATAATTGAGTAAATAATCAACACTTCTCCCATTATCTCTTTTAAAGCAAAATATCATATTCCTAACTTCAGCAGCGTAATCTCATTGCACCTACAGAACGCAAGATATAGATCACTAAAGCCATATATTTCGAAAATGGATTACTTTTCACTAGACCCAACATATCTGCCGGAGTAGAAGACTTAAAAAGCATGAAAATTTCCACTTTTTGCAAAAAAAAATTAAATAAGTAAAAGTTTCTTCTATGGTTGTGTTGAGCTGCGTTGATACGGCCGCACTTAGGCCAAGAGGCTCATTGTGAGACCGCCATGAGGCTCCTGTGTTCACCTTCTCAAATGATTGAATCGTTTGGTGTGTCTTATAAAGGCAACTAGTTTTCTAACTAGCGCTGAGGCCAGCTCGGCGAGACAGTCGAAGAAGTGTTTTCCGAGGAATTTGTGTCGCGCAGATATCAGGGCTGTGGAGTGTCAGAGGTAGTACTCGATATACTTCGCCTCTTCTTCCTCAGCTTCGACCATAGCTGTCTCATTCAGCCATCTTGTGTTTGCTTCCCTGCTGCCAGCTTAAGCATACCAGTAGAAGTTTGCCGGTTTTACTAGTAGATGTCGATAGCAATATGTATAAATTTCTATGATTTCGCATATATGTAATTTTCTTCTATTGATATTAACCTATAAAAATACGCAAGTCACATACCGCCAAAATAAGAGCGTCATATTTGCTTACCTCAGTGAATATGTCGAGTTTCGTTCCAAGTAAATCGCATTTGCGGCATTCTTTGCTTTTCTTATTTCATCAAAAGAAAAAAGCAGCTGAAGCTCACTGGTTGCTGGTAGAAACTTATGGTGAACATGCTCCAGTGATTAGAACATGTGAGACATGGTTTCGTCAATTTAAAAGTGGAGATTTCGATTTGACAGACAATGAACATCCTGGTGCAGTGAAAAAGTTCGAAGACGAGGAATTGCATGTTGATCCAACCCAATCGCAACAAAAATTGGCAGAAACACTACATGTGACTCGAGGAGCAATTTGCCAACGTTTAAATGCCATGGGAAAGATCCAGAAGTTTGGAAAATGGGTGCCACACCAGCTGAACGATAGACAAATGGAAAATCGAAAACCGTTTGTGAAATGCTGCTTCTGCATCGAATTGTCACGGGGGACGAAAAATGGATTTATTTTGAGAACCCGAGCGAAAAAAATCATGGCTTTCCCCTGGTGAAGCTGGCCCATCGATTGCAAGGCCAAATCGCTTTGGCCGTAAGACAATGCTCTGTGTTTGGTGGGACCAGTGTGGTGTGGTGTACTACGAGTTGTTAAAACCTGGTGAAACGGTGAACACGGATCGCTACCGACAACAAATGATCAATTTGAATCATGCGTTGATCGAAAAACGGTCGGAATAGGACCGAAGACATGGCCAATTTAGCTTGCAACATGACAACGCGCCGTCTCATACCGCTAAGTGGGGAAAGACACATTAAAAACACTTAATTGGGAAATATTATCGCACCCGCCGTACTCTCCAGACCTCGCCCCGTCCTCGACTAGCACCATTTCGCATGGATGGGACACTCCCTTGCAGAGCAGTGCTTCGCTAATTTTAAAGAAGTCGAAAAATGGCTCCTCGAATGGTTTGCCTCGAAAGAGGAAAAGTTTTTTTGGAATGGTATCCATAATTTTCCTGAGAGATGGGCGAAATGTGTAAAAGCCAACGGTCAATACTTTGAATAAAAAATTTGGAGATTACTCTGAAAACTGAGTGGTTTCTTTATCGAAAATACCGGCTAACACACTTGGTATATTTGGTCTTGGACAGAGGTATACCAGCATGTATGCCATGCAATTTTCTGAGACGTCACTGTGTGAACCTTCCCAGACCACGGCAGTACTAGATTAAGATGAGTTATTTTGTTAATCATTTCTCTTGTGGCTGCTTCAAGTGTTTCGAAAATAGTAATTCCTAAGTAGTTTAAAGACTCTAAAGAAAATGAGCTTCAGTTTAGCTGGGTAGAGAACGTCCTAATTCTATATATCTTTTATTTTATTGTTTTATAAAATTTTGAAATTACATACGAAAAATTAAAAAAATTATTTTATTAATTAAACTGTTTTTTTTGTTGAATCTATAACTACTATTTCTCTTATCTAACCAAATAAAGGTAAATGAAACTTAAATTGATTAATATTTCTGTAAGAAAAAATTAAATAAATTTACGATTTTAAAAATTTTATTAAAAAAAATATAAATAAATAATTTTACACATTTAAAAATTTTATTAACATCTATTTATAATTATTATTTTTTCATTAAATAAAAGGAAAATATTTTGTAAAATTATATAATTAAAATGTAAAATTTTAAAATATTCGTTCTATAAGTAATTCTGTAAGCAAACGGTGTGCGTACAATTCATGGGCCTTTGAAATATTTCGTTTTGTTTTTCGTTGAACTTGATTTTGTATTTGTACGTATTTTACTTTTAAACATTTACTTTGACATATTTTCAAGCATATTCACACGCTAAGAAATTCTACAAATTTTTCTATACACGCTTTTGCGTTTAGTTGTTGAGTCAATGGCATTATTGACATACAAATTTATAAATAAAAATGGGCGTATATATAAAAAAATTTTTTGTTTTATTTGAAATAACTTTTTTTTTATTTTATTTTAAAAGAATTGTCACAGTTCTTTGCGATTGAGCATAAAGAAGGCGAAATAATATAAACAAAAATGTAACATACAAGAAATTTCTAACAAAAGAATTCAAACACTTGTCAAAGGGAAAAGCAAAAGTCAAATGTCAAAATGTCAAATTACGCTCAGGGCACAAGCGAATTGTCAACCACATTGCAGCGTTGCATCTGCTCCAAAAAATTCTGGAACACTTTTCCAGCGTTTGCTTGTTAACAACGCCAACTAATTCATGCTATGTTCTACTCTCCACGCTTTACACCTCAAATAAATAACGAGATGCTGCAGTAGTTTGCAAGCAGATGGCGCTGTCATCACCGGCAAATGGAAGCTTGCACAATAGCTTTTTAGTTGTGCAAGTTTCACTTGAATATGCGAAACAGTGCACGAAATGGAGAATGAAAAATTTTGCTGAAGCTGTCACTATGGCAACCGGCTGAGAGCGTAAAGCTTTCAAATAAAAGAATACCGAGCATAAGGAAGAGAAAATAGGAAATTTAAACAAAAGTGAAGTAAAAATAAAAGAAGAAGATAAAAGCTCATGCAAAGAAAGCGTAAGTGAAGGTTGAAAGAATGTAGCGGTGCATGAAATATGGTATATGGCGAAAGCGAAAGCGGAAGTTAAAGTGAAAGTAAAAGAAAAAAGCGTGCAGTTGATGCGCAAAGAAAAGTGGAAATTAAAGATAAATAAGTGTTTTGCTATAGAAAAAGGATGCAAAAAAGTGCAAAAAAGCGCAACAAATTGTATTGCAGCTTTTTCTATTGTACAAAACTCCTTTTTTCAACTTGCAGTTTTTAATTCAAATATTTTTTTTTGCTCTAAGTTTTTTTTTTTTTTTGTTTAGTTGCCATTAATTTATATTTAAAGCTACGAGTACATAAGGGGCAGCTACGTAAAGTTGTCTGTAGTCTGTAGTATAGTTGGAAGAGAAATGCGAATAATTGCTGAAGCTCAACTACCCACCGGTGCGTATGAGTATTTGTCCAAACGAGCGGTGGTTTGAAGCTTTTATATACAATTTTATGTACATATATGACATATACAATTTACTTAGGCATTTATAGGTATATAAAAATATATGCAAATATTTATATGTAAATATATTCTTGTGCTTTTGTATCTATATATGTGCTTTTAGGCATATACATATATATCAGTTTGTGTACCACCGTCATATACTAGACAAATTGTTTGTTATTGTAAAATGATATGACCTGCTTGGATTGGAAGACCTGCTTTTTTGCACAGCACTCTCTGCATCTGCACTGCACATTAATGATGACGAAGGTGCCGACCTAAAGGTCAAAACGCTTAGAATATTTCGCCTGAATGCATATGATGCCACAAAGCGGCAACATATTTTATGGGCTTCTAAAGAAGTGAAGTGTGGCGCGTATAAATCAATGAAAATTCTCAAATAAGAAAAAAATATTAAATTTAATTTGATAGTTTACAGTATACCTATATAAGTAAGTATAGTATATACATATATGAAGTAAAATCCCTCGGGCTTGCCTTTCGAAGGCGCGAAGTGCAAACTGCCGCCAAGGTAGGTTAATGGACACCGCCTTACATAAACTTGTTACATAGTTGGAGGAAGCCATGTGTTCTCATAATACGTCTTATCTTAAATTTTTTATGCAACAGAACTGTGCAAGCCAATGGTAAAACCCAGGCTTTGAGCACAAACTTAATACAGAATCCCCCAACGGCTTGATTAAGAAGCTGGAAAATGGTGACTGCAAGGTCGGCTAGGCAAACCTACTTTATTCAGTAGCACACAGAGGGTCGCGGTAGCGATTCACACTTCATTTGTCAGGAAATATGACAATAAGAAACTGTTCTGAAATGCAAACATCGTGGAAGGGAAGAACAAACTATTGGTACCTTCTTAGTGCCTGAAGAACGCAATCGTTACGAGTTTTTGTGTTTTGTGATTGTTTGTGGAGTTTTCCTATGTTGGAAGTCGCTAGTAAGAGAAACTTTTACTTTACTAAGCCGCAGAAAGCCGTTAAAAACATAGCTCTCCACAGCAGCTATGGTGCATTTGGAAGTACTCTGCAAGTGTCTGTAGTTCTGTGTTTGAAAAAGTCGATGTAAGGTTTGAATCATGGATCGTTTCAAATGTTGCTTGAACTACTCAATCTACGAGCTATCGTCGAGCTGCCCTTTCAATAACATAATCCCTTCACGCGAGGTCTGGAGATGACATAACGACTAGAGGAAAGAGTCACTTAACTTCTTCCCGGATGGGTTGCATTTTGAAGGCAGAGTCGGTATGTTAAACTTCTGTTGGAAGTGCTTTTCAGGCGCAAATAGGTGCTATCAAAGAACTGCTGGACGCAATGTTTCGAAGTGTGGACACTACAAAGCTAAAGAGATTGCAAGTATGTGCACCACCGTTTCGCGGAAACAGACCCTCTCCTAAGATGGATCGTGAAAGTTTAGAAAAACTTATTTTCTATGCCAAGATGAAAACTCTCGATCTTAATAGGAGCTCTGACTGAGCATTGTCCGATGGTAGTTGCCGCGGGTTGCTTCTGGAAGACTCAAAAATTCTAATAATGATGGACGTGCCCGTAAGGTATCCTCTAAGGATCAGAGACTTCTACCCAATCAAACCCGACCTAACAGTTCTTCAGCTCTTTACTCGTTTCCTAATACAACAAGTTCGTTTCTTATGCGTGTTTCCATGAATGGGTCTGGTAAGTCTATAGTCACATATTGTTCATATATATTGTTCTTTAGCACGTTCATCAGAAATTCCATAGATTTTCGATGAACATATGGTCTTGCCAGTCTTTTGATCGCCTACTTACGTACGAGAGTAAAGTCTTCGTGACCGTTTGAATTTCGACTTGGAAGAACGATCTCTAGAAATATGGCGAACTTTGTCTACACACTGTCTGTACAGACTGTAGTTGTCAGAAACTTCACGAAAGTCAGGTGCTTAGTGATAACTCTGTACTCGTGCTACTGTGCCTATATGTATGTATTTTTAGCTTATGTAAGATGTCGATCCAAGCAGCTGCTCGTAAGACACTGATTTTTGTTACTAAGTTCCTTAGCCGTAAGCTCAAAACCTCACGAAGCACTGCAGATGGTGTTGTTTGAAGTCTTCGAGAACCGCATAGACAGAGCCGAAAGGGCTTACACAACGCACTTTTTTAAAGCCCCCTCGGCCTTCAGACCGATAATAAGCCAAAAGAGAGAAAGACCGTTTTACATTCCCCAGGAAGGAAAGGCCAAACCACTGGTCAAGTAAGAGACCGGTTAATGGTCTAAGAATCTTTGTGGTAGTTGTAGGACGAACAAGAGAAACAGCTCCAGGAATACTGCAGCCGTCACTTTCCACACTCAATTATCATACGAAAAATACTTTTTGATTGCCCTACTGAGATATTAGCAATCTCGTAAGAACCTCAACCTTAAGGGTGGAAAAAAATAATCATAAGTTCTACTATTGGACTCCTTTTTCCTGGCGTAGTAAAGCTCTGGCGGTCGAATACTAATAATAATTTTAAAAAACAATGTCCTGCCGAGTGTCTTCTGCTTTTCGCACTTTTCAAAAAGTCACTCAAACAATTATTTTTTTTTTTTTTGGATTTTTAATATTCTCTCAAGAAAATCTTTATTGCTTCCATATCAAAATTTCAATTCGGTACACTAAGCAGCACCATTACTGTGTATGCACGAGTTTTCGGCTATCCAATCTTTATAGTACGAGATCTTCGTATAGCCATCGGGTATGGCAACACCGCAATTCGATGTATGATAACTGGCAATGCCGACCAGAATGCCCCTGTAAACAGCGGGACCACCAGCATCACCACCACAAATGCCGTTACCGGAATTCTTAAACAAGCAGAGTATGCTCGACGCAACTTTACCGAATATACGCGTACAATCCTCATTACTATATGTACGCAATGAACGACTGTATTGCAGTAGTTCGGGTTGTACACCGGCTTCACGAATGCGACCCCAACCGGCAATTGTTACAGGCGCCTCATCGGGTACATCAACACCAGCCAGTGGAATCGGTTGTATCACTTTGCTGTAGTTGAGCTTTGTGTCGATCTTGAGTAGAGCAATGTCATTGTTGTAGTCCAAAAAATTGGGATGCACATTAACTGTTGCCACGCCAACGACAACACCACCGCTAGTGCGATTTAAAGAGCCGGCTTGTATGCTGAGGAAACTTGGTAGGAGGCTTGCGTGGTAGAAGAGAAGAGAGTATTTGTAATTTTGAATAATATTAATTTTTCTTACTTTTCATAGTTTTTTTTTTTTGCTTTACCTATAAACACATTGCGCTGCGGTGAGGATATACTTCTGAGAGATGATTGTGCCGCCACATATGTGATCGCCGTTCACGCGTACCGACACCACATAGGGAAATTGGCCCTCGGCAGCAGTAGCACCGCCCACGATGCGTGGCTCGGGTGTTAGATCATCGAGGTCTGCGCTGATAAGCTCTTCATCGATTTGTATGGTTTCAGCGACCAGACAGAAGAATATTAATAGTTTCGCTAGAAAAATTCGATATTTCATTTTGACGATTATATTTTGAAGTATCACGGAGAACTGTAGAAACTACAAATTGTTGGCTGATTCCAAGGGCTTTATATGAGAGTGAATGCACTGGAGCTTGAATTGGCAGCGCATTTTATGCAAAGCTCACTAGCAGAAAGGTCATTAAAAAGTGATTAGTGTGACGAGTCTAGACTTCAAATTCGTTATCTATGCAAATTATTCAAATTATTGGTGTATTTCCTAAAACTTTCTTTAAAAATATTAAACGAGTTGTGTTTATATTTTTTTCTCCCAGAAATTGGTTAGAAAAGATAAAGATTTTTCCACCTTTTATACTAAAATTGTTACTAAGTAATCGGGAATAGAGCCATAATTAATTTTTAATCAGTTTCACGTATTCTTAACAAAATGAATTTGAAATTTTAAGAACGTGATGAATGGAGAAACCGGCCGATGGCGATAATGCTCGGAAGTTCTATGGCAGGACCTAACAATTTATAGATGATTTCAAGCCCGGCGCAAACTCTTCGTGGGACACAGAGAGGCGATGTATCGACTGAAGACCACGGTACACGTACGTGTATACTAAATTCATAGAGGGAATGCTTCTCCAGCTTGTTAAATGACCTTGAAAATGATAATGAAACAAATGTCACACTGCTCAACTATTAAAAAATTAAAAAAAAAAAAATTACCCTGCTGAAAAACTACAAGGCGACGGAGCCGTTGCAGGAGTTGTTCCGATGAAAGCTTACCCAGCGATTAGAATCTAAGTGTGCGTTGTCTAATCAATAAATAAAGACACTACAGTCTGCACCAATTATAGCGGCATAAGGCTCTTCAATATTGCATATAAGTATTGAGTACAAGACTAAGCATTATAACTGTTAGTTCCAGATATTCTCCATGAGTCAAACTTTGGAAAAGTTCCGTGAAAAGAGGACCGACACACACCACCACTTGGTCGATTTTAAACCAGCCTTTGAAAGCTCTAAATCTACACGGTTATGTAAACTGACTTTAAACGATACCAAAAGTTCTGTCAGAATGGAGAAGGTTCTCTCCGTACTAATGTCATCTGCTGACCTAAACCGGGCCCACTCCAGAGCGTAAAACCGGCTGTCGTTAGAGTTGTACGATATAAAACAAGTTTTCAGAATTATTATCGTGTGACTCGTTTTTTTACGACGAACCCAGCGTTACCCACCTCTCGCCCAACCGACCGGATCGAAAGATCCTACAGACCGGTTGCCGAAAACCAGTGACAGTCCGGACTGCGCTGAACTCGAGTCCGATCGCCGAAGGTCGCGCTTACACTTGTCTCTTCCACTAATCAGCTACAGATTTGCTCATCAGCTGCTATAAAATTGCATAGGGAAAATAAGTGGGAATTTATTTAATTATTTAAAGCATTCAGTAAGTAGGTTTCCATATAGAAAAGCGAGTCAAAGGAGTCAATATTGGCGAAAAGTGTATTAAAATCGTTACACAAAGATCTAAAAGGATCGTGCATGAACACAATGAAAGGGGCCTAAAGTGTCTGGATGATCTTAAAGGGATGGTAAAGTTACGCTCGCTAAGTAGGAATGGGCTATTGATAATTAGTACCTCTTAAAAATAAAACCCCAAGCATCTTTCTACGACTATGGAATGTAGGCAGATTAATCAGCCGTAAACGAATTTTGGAGGTCGCGGTAGCCGAGTGGTTAGCATTGCGCCGTGACATTCGGAAGGCTCGGGTTCAAATCCCGGTGCCACCAACATCCAAAAGTTATGGAATTTAAATTTAAATAAAAAAGTAAGCTAATTGCGGTCGTCCCCTCCCCGTGTATTTCTGACATCAAATAAAGGCTCCTCGTCAAAAAACCATCAGCCGTTCGGAGGCGGCTTAGTATAAACTGTAGGTCCCTCCATTTAATTGGAAAAACATCAAGGCGCAAAAACACAAATTGGATGAGGAGCTCAGCCGAAAATCGCTTCAGCGGTTACAAAGCACCAATTATATATATAATATATAAGGGACCAATTAACTGCCTTGAGGAACACCAGATGTTACTGCTATTTCACGTGATGTACCACATTTAAAAATAACTTTTACTTTTTTATCAATCAAGTACGATGAAATCCACTTTAGAAAGAAAGGTGGAAACCCAAAATGTCGACTCTAAAGTGAAGTAAATAATTAGAGACCTTATAAAATGCTTTGCTGAAGTCAGTGCAAATAACATCTGTTTGGTAACCATTTTTGTAACTATTACTAACATGAGTGGTAAATTCTAGCAGGTTCGATAGGGTAGATTTGCCTTTACAAAACCCACGTTGTGAGAAGTCAATAATTGATGACACAGTATGAGCTAATTGATCTGTTATAAGAGGTTCAAAAAATTTGGGAATAGAACATAATTCCCTAGAGAAGATTTACTAACAGATTTATGTAGAGGTAAAATTTATGGCTCTTTCTTTAGACTTGTTTAAAATATGATACTTTTGTCTAACTGCGGAATAAGCACCATAATCTTAATCCATAACCTTTTTAAATAAAAAAAATAGGAATTTTGAAGTGGATATTGGGTAACTAAAGTTGGAGGGAACATCTAAATATGATTCGAGAGAGGGATTATAACCATTTTTGAGCAAAACGAAAGGATCTGTAACACCTATATTGCTGAAATAAATAGCACGACCTGCTGACCACAAAGATATTGAAAACAGTGACGTTAACAACCGCGCCGTGTGTTGTGATTTCTCTAGAAAGAAGCGAAGCGAATGAGCCTGGTAGTGAAGGAGAACAGGACAAAATATTTCCTGCCATCAAACAAACCATTATCGCATTCGCCCCTTGGCTCCCAGGTCACTGTTGACAGTCATAACTTCAAGTCGTAGATAATTTCGTCTAACCAGCATCAACAGGAATAATAATGTCAGCCTTAAAATCCAGCGCAGAATCATTCTTGCCAACAGGTGCTTCTTTGGACTAAGTAGACAATTGAAATGTAAAGTCCTCTCTCGACAAACCAAAACCGAACTTTGCAAGCCCCTTATCGTTGCCGTCCTGCTATATGGTGCAGGGGCATGCACGATGTCAACATCTGATGAGTGATGAGTTAGCGTTAGGAGCTTTCGAGCGAGAAGTATTGTAAACGATTTATGGTTTTCTACTAGTTGGAAACGGCGAATAGCGCAGTAGTTGGAATGATGTGCTCTATGAGATACACGTTGCCATTGAAATAGCTTAGCGAATCAATAGACAGCTGCTACGCTTTGAATGCCTCTTTGTAATCTCTAATCAATGTTTCGAGCACGAATGCCCATATCTTTAGAAAAGGTATAATGCGAAAAATACATAGACAAAGTTGCCATCCTTTTTTGAAGACAGCATAGTTCATAGTATTTCAATTAATTTTTTTTTTTTGGAAAGAAGAAGAACTGCTACCCACTTAATTAAATGTGCTCTCGAGTTAAAGTCTAAACAATTTCATAAGTTGTTATCTTGGTGAAGTTTATTATGTATATTTTTGAATTCAAATTTTAATACTTATAAGATACATACGTACGTAATTCCGTAGGAAAAATTGCCTTATATATTGTATTTCATTTTAAAGGTCACACTTACCTGTAAAGACAGAAAAAATAATAGCAATTAAAATATATACTTTTTCAATAGTGAATATTTTTAAATAAAAATATTGTCAATAGTATTGTAGGCCTAAGTAGTTTAAATATATAATATATATATGTAGATATGTATAATATTGCATTTGTTTCTAAACATCACATGTTTCGCCAAGTTGGCGACCATCTGACTAGAACTTTTCCGGGACTAGGGACCACACATATTCCTGTTTATGGTACGATTTACTTGAAAGTTAGCATGATAAGCACCTCCCTCCCGTGAAGAGCCTGGATACCGACCTATTCGAAAAAAATCTGAATTCGGTATATCGGTATTTTAATTATTTATTTATTTATTTGAAATGTAATTATAAATAATTACATTACAAGATTAAGGCAACTAGCTTAGATATGCAAAGAGACTACTTTTCTCTCTCTCTCCCACATCTAGACTACATTAAATATATCGGTACTTTGGTGGGTTTTTGCTTAGATTAACAGTAAGGCTACTCCTCTCTCCGGCATGTGGACTAAAGATCAAATTATTCAAAAAAAAAAAACTTTGAACTCGCTATACAGCTGGCTTTTTGCGTAGACTAACAGGAATTCTACGCTTTTTTCCGAAAAGTGAACCATGGACTGACCTTTTTGGGAAAAATCGTATTCATAGTTCTTTTTACTTGGACCGATCTATTTGGAACAATTTAAATTTTCATCGTTCGGTGTGGTAACATTTTTGTATTATAAGCCTAAATGGACTACTTTTATTTCCTGGAAATAAACCAGAGATCTAGAACCAAGTTTTTTCTTTACGGGAAAGCGATCACCGACAAATTGGCAATAATAAGTATGATTTGAATGTAAGCTTAGTACGTGCGTAGGTATGTTCCCTTTTGATTTTTATTACTCTGCGCTATTTTTATTCGTTCAAATAGAGTGTAAATAAGCATACATCCGAAGGGTGAGTTTGGCTTACTTCGAGGCATCCGTATTGACATTTTTTCGTAAAGGACTTTGAGCGTCGAAGAAGTGAGCCACACATACAAAGAAGTAATTAGATAAATAAAATAACAAAAAGTTTAATATTTCAATTAAATAGGGCTTTTTTATAGTTCTTTGCCATACCAGTTAGAATAAAATTCTGGAAAAAAATACATAAAACAGCTACTTGTTGCTGGGTCTGCTAGTTTTGTATAAAAAATTATAATAAAAAAATAATAAAAACATAAAGTTTATTATAAGAAAATATAGTACGGAAGGAAGTTGCCTTCACAATCTAGACCAGTAGGTCCTAAAAAGATTACCCGGTCGGAGGTGAGAGTATACTCTAAGGATCTTAACATTTTCTTCACTTTGCAACAACCAAAATCAGTTAGCACTTTATCAGCGTTGTAAGGCATAGCTAAGGATAGTAGAGTTCCAATCAATAACTACGAGAGTATACAGAAAGCAGAAATATTTCCAGAAACGAAACAAAACTACTGAGTTGACGAAGTCGGGAGGAAATCTTGATTAACTCGTAGTGGTGTTAAAATATCGTATGCAAACAAAAGATTTCATTTTTTTCGTTTTACACCCATCTATCAAAACATTTTTACTGAAGATATCGTGACTCTGTATCAAAAATGAAGAGTAATACTGATATTGAAAAGTATGCTAAAATTATATACTCACGTCCTTGACTTCATCTAGCAGGGAATGTTGGACACAAATATGTGGCGGCCCTTTACTGAATGAAACATTTGCAATTTTAGCAGAGAGGGCGAAGAAAAGATCGGCTAACAAAAGGTCGGTCAGTTGGTGAGTTTCAATTTGTTTTTGTTAAATTTAAAAACACTAAATCCTTTGCAATTACTTTATTAGTCTTCATTTAAAATTTTATGACGATCGGATGGAGGTGAGAAAAGGCAAGATAGCTGAGAATAGGTGACACAAAATTCCACCACCAACGCAAACAGAAAATCGCCATGTGCTTCTCTTCGGATTTCGACGTAATTTACAGCCAAAACAAATATTCAGTTGATGCCAAACCGTCTTTAAAGACTATTTGTAAGTAGTTTCGAAGATTCCAGAACGGACATTTTTCTGAAGACCGGACGAGCCCCAAGAAGGTCGACCAAATCTTCCACTGATGATGTCATAGAGCTCTGGTGAAGTCAAAAATTGACGAAGACCCACTATCAATCGTCTGGGATATACGAAGACTTCTGCTCGATGGATGCCACGAATTTTAAATGAGGCCCCAAAAAGAGGCTCGAGTGCATTTTGCTCAATTTTTCCTAAACAAACTCGAAATGGTTAGTCTAGCAACTTTAGTCGTTCCATGTTACGAATTTTGGTTCTATACTAAGAACGACCCAGTAATCAAACAGCACTCCATGTTATGGAGTCCAGAAGGAGCAAACCAACTCGTAAAATCTAAGCAACAAAAATCAGCAGCAAAAGTAATGACAGACAATGTCAGTTTACTCCACCCGATCTAATATCGTAACTGCTATTCCACTGGAAAAGGGTCAGGCGGTAACTGGAAAATGGTATACTGAAGAAAATTTGTTGGAAAACAGGAAGAAAGAGGATTTTCAGCGCTACTTTTTACATCCTGACAACGCGCCATCCCACATTGCTGAAATAACGAGTAATTTTATTGCGATCTCTGGGATCGAAGAAACTCGTACAGCACCATATTCCACGGACTAGCACCTTAAGATTTCTGGTTATTTCCAAGAATTAAAAAAAATTAAAAGTAAAGGTCTTTAATAGTAACGAGGATATAATTAATGCGGTTAATGCTGAACTTGCTAAGCTTAACAAGCAAAATTTTGAAGACTGTTTTCAGAAGTTGATCTATAGGCTTAAGAAATGCATTGAAATCAATGGCGAATATGTAGAGAAGATAAAAAGGTACAAAGATTACGAATACATACAAAAATAATTTTTTTTCTGCTAACTTCCCTAAATTTTCTTAATTCCCACATGTAGACATAACTACATAACATACCATGTGTTCTCAAAAACACTTATTATATCGTACGCGTAAGTGTTAGCATATAATTAAGTCAGATGGAAAATGTTTGCTGGTATACCAGGTATGTTGAAAAATTGTGTTTAATGAATTGTGTGGGTGTGCTTGTCATTATCCGACACCGAATGAAAGTGTGGTGACGTATTTCAATGAATATAAATGAAGCACTAGCGATGTACATATGGGTTATTGGCTATGGAAATATATATTTTTATGATGTTTTTATATATAATTCATTTGCTAGTATGGAAAAACTCTTTAATTTTAATATATGATACATAAATTATTTTCAACATAAACACATAATATTTCCAAAAATATTCTTTGCCACCTCCAAAATTTTCACTTTAAATTATTATGGCTTTAATTATTTAATTATTTTATTTCCCACACTTTTATATTCATAACTTTTCATTTTTCATATTCATCGAATACTAATGAACTTCAGCGTATCAGATAGTTGGCATTTTCCAGTGAATTAATTTTCATGGCTATAAATAGTAAAATTTTCCAATGAACGTTTTGTGTTATTATCACTATGAAAGTTATCTGTGTACAATAATAATAAAAGTGTGGGAGTAAATGTGTGAATATTTTTGGCAGACCTTCAACACTTTTTAGTACGTCGAAAACATTCACAGAAAAGTTTGTAGTCTGTGGTAAATACGTAATGATCGTTATTATAGTTATAGAACAAGAATAACACTAAATGGGGGGTGCGATAAAAAAAAGCTATAAAATAAACACTAAATTGACTATAATAGAATGTATATACCGCAGAAGTTTTGAAATTTCACTTGAAAATCTTTTCAGGTCGTAATTATTGTTCCAGGAAAAGGGTAAAACAATTCGAAAAATAATTATTTATAATTCAAATTACTTGAAACTCGGTACATGGCTTGGTACGGTGGCTTTTGGTTTATATTAATTCGAAAAGTACTTCGCTTCTCTGGAAATGGGTCAAACATTGAACTATTAAAAAAAGAATGTTTACATGTAAATTTTGATTTATTTAAAATTCATTACAAAGGTGGCTTTTTTCTAAGATTAATAGAAGTACTACTATTAATTAATTCAGTTTTATTTAATTCTGTTTTACTTCCTTTTATTTTCAATCATTTATTTTACTTCTATTCATTTTGTTATAGTCTATTTATTTTTGTTCACTTATTTTTTTATTTTATTCAGCATTATATTTACTTATATTAATTTATTATTTTATTTAATTTTTGTATTTCATTTCATACCAATTTTTTTTAATTGATTTCTTTTTATGTTCTTTATTTTGCTTTATTTATTTTTTTATGTTATTTCCTTTTTATATTATTGCATTTTTATCTATTTCAATTTTCAATTTTTTTATAATATTACTTTATGCTATATTATTTAATTTTTTTTAGTTTAATTAATTCATTATTTATTTATTATTAAATCATAATTTATTTAATTTTGTATTATTAAATTAAAGTACATTTTTTATTTCATTTGGTTTAATTTTTTATAACTTTTTTAATTCAATTTATATAAATATTTTACATTTCGTTTTGATTTATTCAGTTTTTGTATACATTTTGTTT
>JAWMAG010000008.1:27470000-27560000 GCA_037013455.1 Ceratitis rosa
GCGTTGTTTGGTTGGAAAAGCGCAGGTGGCAATGAACTAAAATAGATGTGTATTAAATAACGGTAATGTTTTGTGATTTGAAAAAAAATGAAAATTTTAAGTTTTGCTTGTGTTTACTGATTAAATATGCTTAAAGAAATTTCATATTAATTAATAGAATATCAAGAATAAAAAAAAACAAATAAAAAAAAATTTTGTAGAGTAGAGTCTTTTCAGGGGCTTTTTCAAGATTTAACATGTGGTGAATATCTGGTCAATAGGGGAACTGTTCTAAAGCTCCACTGATAAGGTCCAATCAGTTTGTTGATGATGGGCTTTAGTCTTTCACACACACATATCCTCGATGTGACTTTAAATGCGGCACTTAGGAGGTTTTTGGCGCGAGAGATTTGGCGTGATCCCCCTTTTTGTGGAATCTTTTCCTAGAACTTTCGAGTAATACCTCTGTCTACCAGCTAACTCCTCAAACTCTTCATACACACACAACTCGGCCTCTTTCTTTTTTGTTTGCTTATGCAGAGTTCGCCATTTAGGAGCTCGGCCGAAAATAGCTTCAGCGGGTTACAAAGCGAAACTTATATATCAGTTGATAACTTTCAATTTGTTTTTGTTAGATTTAACAATACCAAATCCTTTGCAATTACTTAATTAGTCTCCTTCCTTAAAATTTTAGAACGATCGTCTAAAATGGAGACAATAATACGTAAGATAGCTGAGGATAGGTCAGACGAAATTCCGCCACCAACGCAAAAAAAATTCACCATGTGATTCTCTTCGGGTTTCGGCGTAATTTACAGCCAATACGAATATTCAGTGAATACCAGATTGCATATGGAACGATTGCACGTCTGTAAAGATTATTTCTAAGAGGTTCCGAAGATTCCAGACCGGCCATTTTTCCACAGAGGACGAGCCCCGAGAAAGTCGACCAAAATCTTCCACTGATGACGTCACTGTAACTCTGGTGAAGTGCAAAATTGACGAAGACCCACGATTAATCATCTGGGATATACGAAGACATCTGCTCGATGGGTACCACTAATTTTAGATGAGACACAAAAGGGGGCTCGAGTGCATTTTGATAAATTTTTCTTAAACTAATTCGAAAATGGTCAGTCTAGCAACCAAACAGCAGTCCATGTTAGCTAAAATCGTAGCTGCTATTCCACTGCAAAATGGTATACCGAAGAGTGCTTACCAAAAGTTTTCAAAAATTTGTTGGAAAACAGGAAGAAAGAGGATTTTCACATAGAGACAAGGCGCCATCCCACTGTGCTGAAATAACGAGTAATTTTATAGGGACCTCTGGGATCGAAGAAACTCGTACAGCACCATATTCCCCGGATATAGCACCTTGTGATTTCTGGTTATTTCCAAGAATTAAAAAAATTTAAAAGGAATAGTAACGAGGAGATAATTAATGCGGTTAATGCTGAACTAGATAAGCTTGAAAAGCAAGATTTTGAAGACTGTTTTCTGGAGTGGATCTATAGGCTTAAAAAATGCATCAAAATCAATGGGGATTATTTAGAGAAGGTAAAAAAGGACAAAGATTACAATTAAATACAAACAGAATTTTTATTTATTTTTTCTGTTTAACTTACCGAAGTTTTCTTAATCCCCTCTTATATATAATATATATGTAACATAAGGGTGGTACTTATTTTACAAATATCTTTTTACACCACTCGAATGTACCATTTTCACTAAATTCTATATCATTTTCTTAATTCAAATAGAAATGTTGTAGTTGCCGAAACCCCAAACTGCGCACCACAACACGCCTTAATTAAAGCTTTCGGCAAAAAAAAAAAAATAAAATAAAAAAAAAATAAAAAGAATATTGTGTTTAATTAATAGTACATTTTGCTCCAAGGTTTTTGGCCGAGCATTGCTTAGTTTCACATGGGGGAGATCAATGCTGCAACAACACATTCACAGCGTCCTAAGTCCGCTGGCTATTTAAACTTTTACTTTTTCCTGCTGCTGCAAATGCACAAAAAAAGCCCTCTTCACAATATATAAGTAGAAAAAGCTTTAATTTCTCTGCATGTACTCTTACATACTTAGTATATATGTATGTTTGTGCATTTATTTACTTAATTCATTAATTGGCTTGTTAGCAGTGGTCTAAGCAACGTGGATATTAAAGGCAACTGTGGACTACCCAACGGCTCGTAGCAACAACTGGCCGGTCGAGATGAGGAAGGTTGTTGTTGTTGCGGATGCTAAACTTTAAAATTTACTACAAACAAACTATTTATACATGTATTTACATATACATACATATATGTATATATATATATATATATATATGTATGTATATACCTCTATTTAATAATATACAAGTTGGTATAGATTTCTGAGTGCTGCATGTCTGTATCTGAATCTGTATATGCAATTTCCTCAAGGTCAGCCGGATTGCAAATGTGTTGCATAATTTTGTGGAAAATAACGACTTCCTCCATTTATTTATATACCTTTTTGTGTGTGTGTGTGTGTATGTTCATACATACATATGCTTGACTGATTTTATCTGCCCGAGTTGCATTGAGAGTGGTAGTGTGTGGGGTTAAAGAGTTGTAGAAAAGCTCAGGGAAATATTCAATTGCTTGGAATAATATAAATTTGGCTTAAATAATAAGTAAAAAAATAAAAATAATAATCTTAGCAAAATTTATTTTTTATTAATTTAATTTCTACATAAATTAGGAAATTATCTTGTATAAAAAATGGTTAGCAAATTTTTTTCATAACAGATTTAAATTAACATACCCGTGTATATATATGTACATACATACTACGTTGAGCATAATATGTATACATTTTTGTTAATTTTTTAAATTAATTTTATATTTAATATAATTTTTCGATTTTTTTTACGAAAGCAAAAAGGGACCTGTTTCATAAATTTCACTTTTACACTTATACTTCAGTAATATTTAAGCATTTTCTGATTTGTGGTAAATTTAGTCATAAAAAAACAAAGTTTTGAAAAGAATCGTGCTGATTTTTCTTTATTTACATTGCTGGAGTCTACCTTTAAATATTGCACTAGTATTTTGCAGACGAAATCATACTAGTTTGTTGCAAACTAGAATTATACTAGTATTTAAAAAACATAAAAATACCAGTTTGCCATAGAACATAATTATACTAGTATTTTTCGATTAAATCTGGACTAGTTTGTAAAAATTCTCGTATATGAACTACTATTTTGTGGACAAATTAATAAAAGTTTGTCATCTTCTGGTTTGGATAAACAATTCACGGGGAAATGGACGAAGAACTGCTTATATTTCGTTCATAACTGTTTAAAAATAAGAAAATGTGGAGCAATTTTCCCAAATTTTTTTTTTTAATTGGTCAAAAATTTAATTTTTTGTCCAAATACTTGGTTGGGGTCTTAACTACAGCACTTTTTTTTAATTCAGATGATCCTATTGTGAGTTCGACTATCAACACAAATTTCGCAGGGATCATCGGAAATGACGATCACCACCATGCCGTCGTAAAAAAGTAAGGTTAGAATAAGCTTTATCCCACATCAAACAACACACTAAGATCCAAAAATTCATGTACAAAAGATAACTTATTATCATATGGATAATAAGTCGACCTGCGCACATTTGAACACTTTGCAAAAGTAATGTTAAAACATTTTTTTTTGTTTATATTAAGGGACAAATTATTCCTAATGCTCCAATTGGCAAAATTGTTAAGCAGAAAGTTTGAATTCCTAAGCAAGATCCAATGTCATTTATAAAAAGAAGAATAAAAGATACCTTGTAGTACCCCAGAGATGGCCTCAAAAGCATAAGATCTTATATTTTCCAATTCAACAAAAGAAAATCTATCGGAAAGATATGATCTAAGCCAAGATAGAAAAGATAGAAAAGAAGAGTGAAAATCTAGGCAATCCAGCTTACGTAATAAAATGCTATGCGGGTATAGACAACACCAACTTGATATCCCTTCTTAAAAGATGCAATGCGATAACGAGAAAGACAGGCTAGGTTAGTGACAGTAGAACGACCGCTAACAAAACCATGCTGATGCGGGCTAATGGAGCCTTTAACAGCAAAAAACAATTTATCCTTTACTATTTTCTCGAGATATTTCGAGCAAGTCGATAATTTTTAACATCATTTTTGTTACCAGACTTAAACAACGGAGAGACGACAACGAAAGATTAAAAATGTATTTTAAGGGAGCGGAAATAGACGAACTGCACTTTTTAAGTACATAAGAAGAAAGTTCGTCCGAATCACTACTCAAAGAGAGTTGCAAAGCAGCAATCCCATTTAAAATATCCAATACGGTGTCTGAAAGACTACTTTGCTTCTGCGGCGTATCACAGGATACCAATGATAAGCGACTTGTTGAGTTTGGTCTTTGTTTGTCCAGAGCGGATTTCACTATTTAATTACCTGCTCAGCCCCAAGTAACACCTGTAAAAGTAAATTCTGCGCTGGATTTCATTGTTGTGGGTGCCAATGCTGGTTCATACCTAGATAGACGTTTCTTCTACTGCTCTTGATATTTTTTTACTACAAATGAACTACAACTTTAGTTCCATCGAATGGATTAAACCAGTTTCCATTCTAAGAAAAAAAAAAAAAAAATAGCGACACAATTTTCGTTTGGCTTTTATTTTTACAGGATTGTCAACGAAGAGAGATTTTCTTCCCAGACGCAAGGTAGTACACTGCATTACCTCTTTGGCTTCTTTGTACCGGTGTTAAACCGCATTTTTTTTCTTTTTTTTTAATTTACGAGCATTAAACGTATGGGCCAACTTCTCTTGCCTTTCATATTCACGCACTTCACAATATGTATATTATGTGTACAACTTTGCATCCGCCGTTTTCCGATAGGTGGCTCTGTACCGGCTGAGGCTGGTTGAAATACATAGATAATAATGCCTTTAAAGTGAGTGTGGACAGTGCCTAACGAATCGTCATCACCGTTTCAGTGACAGTTGTTCTTGTTTTCGTATTATTCACGCTCGAAAATGTCCGTTTATGTGCCCAATTCTCGCCATTTGCGGGAAGTTTTACTTTTCTGTTACAATTCGAAAAAAAAAATGCAGCTGAAGCGCATCGAATGCTCTCAGAAACTTACGGTGATGCTGCTCTGAGTGAAAGAACGTGTCGGGAGTGGTTTCAACGTTTTAAAAATGGTGATTTCGATGTCGAAGACAAACATGGTGGTGGAAGAGAAAAAACCTTCAAAGATGAACAACTAGAAGCAGTGCTTGATGAAGATTCGTGCCAAACCCAAGAACAGCTTGCCGAATCGTTGGGAGTGAGTCAGCAAGCCATTTCAAAACGTCTCAAGGCCCTGGGCTTTTAATTTTGGAAAAAAACGGCGGAAGCAAAGTTGTAAACCTAATACACTTTCTTTTTCCCCTCTCGTTTTGCTCTTACACCGCTTAATTTCTCTGGTCCCGTAACTTCCTATACCTCTCGATGTATGCTAATAAATCTGAAATCTCTTCGATGATCTATGCAGTCATTACTACTTATTTATGACATCATCAATGGCTTAGTGGACTGTCCAGAGCTGCTTGAGCAAATCAGCTTTAATGTTCTCCAAAGAACTTTGATCTTGATTCACAGTCCCGAGATCTCGTTTCGGCTCTATTCTTGTTGCTTTTTATTCTTAGAATACTTACATATAAAGGGTGGTTAAATTGTAAGGGCCGATGTTGAATGTGAACCACACCTAAACGCCAAGTTTTTTTCCGAATTTAATTTGACATTTCTCTATTTCAGACTTACTCAATTTGAACCATGGAGAGATATACAATGCAACAACGTGTTAAAGTTATCCAGACTTATTATGAAAATTTTCGAAGAAAATCATCTTCAGTGATGAGGCACATTTTAACCTCAGTGGATTCGTCAATAAACAGAATTGCCGCATTTGGGCGAATGAGAATCCAAGAGTGATTGTCGAAAAACCAATGCACCCACAAAGAGTGACTGTTTGGTGCGGTTTATGGGCTGGCGGCATCATCGGGCCGTATTTTTTCCAAAATGAGGCCGGTCAGGCAGTTACTGTGAATGGTGTTCGCTATCGTGAGATGATAACGAATTTTTTATGGCCACAATTGGAAGATATGGATGTGGACGATATGTGGTTTCAGCAGGACGGTGCCACTTGCCACACAGCTAACGAAACAATGGCTCTTTTGCGCAACAAATTCAATGGCCGTGTTATCTCACGTAATGGCGATGTCAATTGGCCCCCAAGATCATGTCATTTGACACCGTTGGACTTTTTTCTCTGGGGTTATTTGAAAGAAAAGGTGTACGTCGATAAGCCAGCAACAATTCAAGAGCTAAAGGATGAGATAATTCGGCACATTAACGGCATAGAAACTCCATTATGCCTCAGCGTCATCGAAAATTTGGACCATCGTATGGAGATGTGCCGCCGAGGTCGCGGCGCTCATTTGGCCGATATTTTGTTACATACATAATTGAGTAATACCAATATATCATAATAAAATAAAATTTCAATAATTTGATAAATAGCTTGTGTTTTATTCAAAATCAACATCGGCCCTTGAAAATTTAACCACCCTTTACGACAACAGTCGTTCCTTTAAAAAAAAAATTATTTAAAATACAGTAATCGTACCGTCAGTGTACCCAAAATTGTGAATCTTCCTTGTCACCAACTTGAAATTATTTATAGTCATTTTTTACGCTTTAACTCTCCTGTTGAATTAAAAAATGATTTATTCGAAAGTAGATATTTATTTTTTTTAATTTTTATTATTTTTTTTTTGTGTTATTTATATAATAAAAAAGTCGTTAAATGTAGTACGCTTGATTAAAAAAAAAAATAAATAAATACATAAACACAGCAATAATAACAGCAAACAAAATATATATCAGTGAAAATTCCTTTCGTCCACCTACACCACCTTCTCTGCACACCGTACAGTGGTTGGGTGAGTTGTTGGTTGGCGATGTTGTTGTGCGGTTTCACAGCGTGCGGTCGACTAACGTTGCGCGCAACGCGCTGTTTGTTGTTGCCACTACATTCCGCATTTTGTTTTTGTGATGTTTATGAAAATGTTAGTGTCATGTTTTACATTCGTGTAAAATGCAATGTGCATTCATTCATACATATTAACATATTATTTTATGCACTCAATGCACTCATTGTGCTCTTAGGTATGTATGTATATACCATATATGTATGTGCATACATATATTCAAGTGTGCCACTTGTGTGCCAAACTGGAAAATTTATGAATGTTGGCACTCAATTTGGTGGGTGGAGATCGTTTTGGCTGTTGGTGGTGATAGCGCACTAGTTGGCTGGGCGCTCGGTTGGTCGGTTGGTCGGTTGGTTGGTTGGTTGCTTGCTTTGCTGGCATTGAATGATGGTATTTTATACAATACATACAGACATGTTTATAAATATGGATATTTTTCACTATTTTGCACATTTCAACAATGATATATTATACGTGTAGTGAGTCTAGTGTCGCAAGTAATAAAAAAAAATAAAAAAAAATATATTCAGCTTGTTGTTGTTGTAGACAACTGTGAACTGCAATTTAGTAATTTTTTACGATTTGCACCAATGGCTGCCTGAATGCCTGACTGCCTGACTGGTTTGGCTGTTCATTCCTTTTGGTTGTTTTTTTAGTTTTCACATTTTTTTTTACTTTTTGTTTTATTTTTTGTTTTATTAGTGAAATTTATGTTGCTAATGGTACTTTTATGTATGAATGTATGAAATGAGCAAAAAAAAAATATGGGAGATTTGGAAAAAAAATTTAATATTTCAAAAACTTTTTTTTTCTTTTTTTTTTTTTGTAATTTTGCGAAACATAAAACTGCTTGGCTGGTTGAGTAATTTCAGCTAAAAGCAGATATTTTCTCACAATTGAAGGCGCAACCGACGTTAATAACCTGAATTACTTCCTTTGTATTTTCGTCAAAATGTAGGCGCGCAACGGAAGGATGAGGAAATTTTACAGCTAGCCGCCAGTGGAAGGCTTTAAAGGTCTTGTTACAGAGTCATAGTCATATCTGTAGTCAGTAGAGAGCATAACATTTCATATGGAATAATTTTGATAATGAATTTTCCTAGACTGAGCCACAATGAAGAACATGATGGGCCTGTTTTGAAAAAATTGAAAAATTTTTTTTCAAGTAATTTATGTTGTAATCGAAAGAATTTTTCTCTTCCTAAAGTCTGGTTTTATAATTTTGAAACTTTCACCTTGATATCTCTCGGTAAGCTGAAAAGTCCGATAGTCTCGATCCGTAGGCAGTCCAGGGGTGGATGTAACATCAGTTGCTAACAGAGCCATACTAATATTAAACAAGCTATCAGAGAGATGGTTAGTGTGTGGTTAGTACTGCATACTGCCATTCGGAAGGCCAGAGTTCATATCCCGGTACGACCCCGACGAATTTGTGTCGCGCTGATGTCAAGACTGGACAGTGGCAGAGGTAGTGCTCGATGGTCTCCTCCTCTTCTTCATCTCTGCAGCTGCGACAAAAATCATTAGAATGATATCGCATTCTTTCCCGTGAAACAGTGTCGAATTATTATGCCCGTCATTATGCTAATGGAGTACCGTTCTAGAAGGCTAAGATATTCTGATTTTTTCGCGTCCAGCTTCAGCCATAGCTGTTTGGTCACGTTACACGTGATCTCGTTCAACCATCTTGAGTCAGCTTCCGTGGAAAAAGCCACTTTAGGCATGTACTTTGCCGTGAACAGAGGTAAACCAGCATCGTGTGCATGCTTTATCGTGGGTAGAAGGGTTCCTTCCCATGCTAGTTCGTCTGCCATAGAGATGCCTGGGATGTTCCTGTGTCCAGGTAATCATTTAGTCGCCTCTGACTACAGGCATCCTTTACTGCGGGCAAATTCATGAAGCCTAAGCGGCAGGGGGTGCCGGTAGTATGTCACCTTCAGCTGCTCCATGTTATAATGTTGATTGGAATCCCTAAAGACGTGAACGGGCGGTAGAGTCTGAACATGATGCTATCCTTTCTGAATCTCACTTTAAACGAGTTATAAATCGCTGATACTAACTTCCGATGAAAGAGTTTCGATTGTTGTAATGTGATCAGGAGAAAAAGGGTCGAGATGGAATAAAAGAAGATCATGGAAGTTGAAAGAACAGAAACACAAACAAAAAAAAAGAGTTGTAGAGAAAACCATAAGGTACTTCCTTTGTGAATACCCCGAACTTTGGAGGAGTAGGTTGACGTTTTCTAGGAATAGGGAATCCTTAGGTATTTGAGCAAAACGGCGGGTACAAATATACGACAATTGCCCGGTTTTTCTAGTTCCTCACATTGCTTTGACTGGTGGCGACTGGTATCAGATGAGCCCATTTAACTTCAATGTGGATAAGAACTAGCTTGATTTTTTTTCGAAAAGACCACGATAAAACTGTTGCCATGCATGAATGTTCCCGAGACCAATAGGCCAACAGACCAACAGACCGACTAGTCAGGAGTTTCAAAGCGACTACTTTCGTTTCAGTTTGGAGTTGATAGTTGTTTTGATATGACTTAATAACGCATAAAAATAAGCCAGATTAGGTGAAGTTATGCAGGAAAATTATGACTTCCGAGCGGTTTTCTACTCTACTTGCCCTCCTATTCTCTGAGAGCACTCATCAGCAATCCGGTATAAGGAAACTGTGGGAGGGCATTTCGAACTCCCTACGTACAGCTGCAATCGAAGTTATTGGATTTCGGAAAGGTCGCAAAAACGGCTGGTACGATGAGGACTGCCGAGTCGAGGTGGAGAGAAAACAGGCTGGCTACCTCACAACCTTGGGATAGATACCGAGATCTGAAGAGGGAAGCAAGACGCAATTGCAGGGAAAAAAGAAAGAGCAGAAAGACCGGAGCAAACTCTTGTAGGACCCAGATGGGTGAGCCAGTGACCGCTGCCTAGAGTATACTGAATTAATGGAGGGAACACTTCCCCAGCCTGCTGAATAGCAGTGAAAACGGAGTAACCGGAGATAGTGAACCCGAAACCCCAATCGATGACGATGGTAAAGTTGTTCCGTTATCCGGCTATGAAGAAGTATGAATAGCAATTGTCCGCTTAAAAAACAACAAAGCGGCAGGGACCGATGGAATACCGGCCGAGCTATTCAAATGCGGCGGCGAAGAACTGATCAGGTGCATACATCAGCTTCTTTACAAAATATGGTCGGATGAAAGCATGCCCGACGATTGGAACCTAAATGTGCTCTGCCCAGTCCACAAATAAGGCCAACCCACAGTCCGCGCCGACTACCACAAGGTCCTATCAAGAGTACTATTGTGTGAAGGACTAAAACCCACCGTCAACACACTGATTGGACCTTATAATCAGTGGTATCAGTGACCTGGTAAGTCAACCATTGACCAGATATTCCCCATGCGGCAAATCTTGGAAAAGACCCGTGAAAAGAGAATCGACACCCACCACCTTTTCGTCGATCTTCAACAGCATGAAAAAGAGCTGCCTCTACACCGCTATGAATTTGGTGTCCCCGCATAACTTATACGGCTGTGTAAACTGATCTTAAGCAGCCCTTAAAGCTCCGTCAGGATCGGAAAGGACCTCTACGAGCCGTTCGATACCAAACGAGGTTTCAGACAAGGGGACTCTTCAGCGTGTGACTTTTTCAATTCAATGCTGGAGAAAATATCACGAGCTGCAGAGCTGAATAGAGAAGGTACAATCTTCTATAAGAGTGTACAGCTCCTGGCGTATGCTGATGATATCGACATTATTGGCCTCAACAATTGCGCCGTGAGTTCTACTTTCTCAAGACTGGATAAGGAAGCGAAGAATATGGGTCTGGTAGTGAACGAGGGCAAGACGAAAAATCTCCTGTCATCACACAAACAGTCATCGCACTCGCGATGCGGCTCTCACATCACTGTTGACAGTCATTACTTCGAGGTCGTGGATAATTTCGTCTATCTAGGGACCAGCGTCAACACCAATAATAATGTCTGCCTTGAAATCCGGCGCAGAATCACTCATGCCATCAGGTGCTACTTTGGACTAAGTCCAAAAGTAAAGTCCTCTCTCGGCGAACGAAAACCAAATTCTACAAGTCGCTCATCATACCGGTCCTACTATATGACGCAGAAGCACGGACGATGACAAGAACTGATGAGTCGGCTTTGGCAGTCTTCGAGAGAAAAATTTTGCGAAGGATTTATGGTCCTTTGCGCATTGTCAACGGCAAATACCGCAAACGATGGAACGATGAGCTGAACGAACTATACGATGATATTGACATAGTTCAACGAATGAAGAGACAGCGGCTACGCTAGCTAAGTCATGTCGTCCGAATGGATGAATTCACCCCAGCTTTAAAAATTTTTGATGTAGTACCTGATGGTTTAAGCAGATGAACAGAAGGACCTCCACCTCGTGGGGAAGATCAGGTGGAGAGCGACCTGGTTTCACTTGGTATTACCCACCGGCGCCAGACAGCGAAAAGAAGAGAGGATTGATTCGACTATAAACGCTTAAGCGGTGCCAACGCCAATAAAGAAAAAGAAGGAGCAATTCTCTCTTCTTCTCTAACTCTCTTGCTCTTTTCTTATAAGCTCTTTCCCACTCAACGCACATTTGAGACTAATTTGAACCCTACCTGCGATAGAAATTCAGAAAACTCTCTCTGGGTACAAGATCTCTGCCGCAGACATTCCTCATTTTTATGGCATATCTATGTATGTGTGAATGTAATAAAAATAACTGACTTTACTTTTAAGGAAAAATTTTATTGATTATTTAATATTACAGCTACTGTGAGTCGAAAACTCCGAGCACAACATGTAAAATGCATATTCAGAAACAAGAAAAAACGGAAAAAATACAAAAACGCAAATAATAAAATATATGCCAAAAGAGCACCACCATTCATACATATATACATATATACACGTATATGTATACTTACATAAAAAGGATAACAGTTGTACGTACATGCAAGACATGAAAACAGGAAATGGCACAACATTGAATGATAGCGACTGAGTTGTAGGTCAGTTCACGAGAAACGACTAAAGAGAAAATATTGTTGAGTGCAATGAGTGGAATGAAAGATGGCGTTGAATGCGCTGGACCGCAAGCAAGCAAACAAACAAACCAAAAAAAAAAAAAAGAAAAAAGAAAAAAAAGAGGTGAACCGCGTCGTACACTGAAGGTAGATCGAGTGAGTGAGCGGCACTGAGAGCGCGTATAGAGAGGTAAAGACGCAGGCCTCAACAGGGCATATACAATTTTAATTAATATTAAAAAGTAAAAGAATTTTTTTCCACGCAATTTTCAGTGTTTCTTTTTTCTTAATTTTTTGTTGCGTTTTTTTTTTGTTTTTGTTTTGATGTTACGCATTGAATTCGGTGAAAAACTGATGGTTTGCGTATCAACTAAAGTGGTCAAATTTGAAAGAGTCCGAGTGGCGAGGAAATGGACAGCAAAAACGTGGAGACAACAGAAGAAAGAGGGGGGGAGGGGAGGGTGAAAAACTGGGGAAAAATGCGAAAAAATATTTTGGCACACCAAAACGACTTTTACTTTTACATAAATAATGAAAAAAAAAATACTAACAAAATGTAGTATATTTACATACATACATATATACATATATACAAATGTGGAGCTAACGGCCGACAGGAAAAATGTAAAATTTATATGCTTTTCATATCTGGCGCCATGTAGACTTGCCAAGTGTGTGGCTGCTGTTACTGCAGCTGACAAATTTTACAAATACATCACGGGCAGTAACGAAAAATAAATAAAAAAAATAAAATAAATATAAAAAAAAAATAAAAATAACAACAATGAATATAAGAACTGAATAAATATTGCATTTCACAAAAAGGTGTGTACATATGTGTGTGTGTGTGTGTACCAGCAACAGCAGCAGCAGCTTTCTAGCCACTTGCGGCCACTGCAACTTCCGCTTTGACGCTACCGCTATCGGTTGCTATTTGTTACTGCTGGCCACCCTGCCACCACCACCTACCACCGTACTGCCTGCCTATAGTGCCATGTGGTGTTGCCGTTTTCAGTACAGTGAAAGAAAAAATTTTACCATAAATATTATATACTTTTCCACTTCCGCTTGTCGCACACACAGTTCGGTTCGTGGAAGTTCGCTTGTGTCGCGCGGAAGCTTTGGGTGGTGATGTTGATGCTGTGTTAACTGTAAATGTGACAAACTGCAGAGTTTCACTTGCATCCAGTCGCTTGTGTTGTGCAATTTGTTTGTGCTCGTCTTGTAATTGCAGTTGTTGCAAACTTGTTTTTCCAGTTGAAGCTCAACAGCGGTGTCAACTTGTTAAATTCACTGACGTCATAAGTGATATTCATAACACACACACACACACACAAACATACACAAACAATTAAGTCTGCTATCAGTATGAAAACTCAAACTTTTGGGTCTGGTTAAAGAAGATAAGTTCTTTTAGATTTATTGGGAACACCAAATTCTGGTAACGCAGGGCCTTTTTTGCTGCCAGATGTTGATTGTCTTCTCATATATCTTTTATAAGACTTGATGCACGATGAATAATTGGTCTATTATGTTGAATCTAACAAGCTCCAAGCCTTGCTGTGAAAACCTCATCAGCTAGCTGAGCAGTCAGGCTGAGCTTTATTCTCTCACACAGTATACCAGTGCTTATTGTGGACTCGCTCTTCTGATGTACAGTGTACAATGAGATTCTAATCATCAGGAACTCTATACCGTTATCAGATCCCTTCTTCGGTGCCTACATGAAAATGTTCCAGTCTGAAAACCTGTATCTGTAAGTTAAGACATCTTGCCCTAACATTTTCAGCATTTCTCTAAACTACTCATCTCAGCTTCTCTCATCAGCTCTTCATGTTGGATTGCAACTTCACGAGATATGTAGAGCTCTTTTAATGAATTGATTCCTTCGTCGCGGTACATAGGAGACTTGAAATGCCAATCAACTGAAGATCGAGTTGTTGAAGAGTGCTCTCAGAAATTAGTTGCGTAAGATGAGTGGAAAGTAGCTTGGTTGATGTCTAATAGTCAGCTGAGTTGATGTTAAGGCGCCGAAGCTTGCGCCAATCTAAAGAATCTGTGGACTTCTCTATACGGCATAGACGGAGTGAGTTATCCGTACTGATAAGACTTTGGATGCTAAGCCCTGGTACAGGAAACAGCAATAACATATTTCGAATTTCTCGAGTTAAGTTAAGGACGAACCCATCGGTAGCCACTGCTCAACCAATCGTTTGAGGGGCACGCCCAGTGGAAGCAGCGCTCATATTCAATGCATCCATAGAATATATCTCTGATTACATCTTTGGTGTACTTTGCTTTGGTACAACTTATCGCCTTGAGCTCGTTCATCGGGTTATCAGCTTGCACTTACTTTTCCATTAGAAATCCAGCTCAGAGTTTGCTCTCGTTTTGGCCCTTTTAATTTACCCTTCTACCTTCTCTTTCTTGTAAATTAGACCGAGGTAATGTTGGCCTCAACTTAGCCAAGCACGTCAATCAACTAAGAAGTGGAGGGCTCGGACATTCTAGGTACTCGTCGCCAAACCTTTGGTGCTCAAAGCATTGACGGTGGGCGACATCTAGTGTAGGGTTCAAGTCGTCGTAATCAAAGTGTTGACAGCGGGCGTTTTTCCAACTGAAGCATTTTTAAAAATTGGTTTTGTTTTTGGGGTAGGTTTTAAAAAGCCTGGCTCGGCTTCCTTATGAGCCGGTCGTTTATGAACTCGCGAGTGGACGCTTGGTCTATGAGCGGCCGCCGTAAGGATCTTTGAATCATATGGTGAATTTCCGAATATCGTCTCAGTCTCCAGCACTAAAAAAGTAGCAGCAGTGAACTGGAAATGGCGGCTATATTAACCGTGTTGTTAGAAGTGGGCTATCGCATGCGGATGGTTATGTTTTCGTGAGCTGGATAAACCAATAACCAAACTTTAGAAAATTAATAAATAAAAATAAAGTTTTCTGGTCGCCCCTCGATGGGAGGTACTAACTCCTTTGAGTGTATGTAATAAAAAATACACTTTATAAAAATCTACCACTCTTTTTTGGTTGGCAAAAAATTCAAAGACACACACCACAAGCTGGAAATCGAGCTCGGCTGGAAAGCGCCTCAGCCGAATTATATATGAATATGTAAATTGGTATCGTTGTAGAATAATTTTCGAACGAATTTGGACTCATTGTGTGATCATTTGAGTAATAGTTCGAGACTAGTTCATTTCGGTACTAGTTCGGAATCAGTTTAAGAAATTTAAAAATAATAATAAAAATATTTTATAAACTCTATTTTTTATGCGGTTAACATACATACATATGTACATATATACAATATAACATTTAATTAACTTTAAATGAACCAAAATTAGTCCTTTGAATGCTCCAAACCCATTTCCCCACACCGAAATATAATAATCTATGGTTTCTCCACCCAATTGTTATTTCCAAGCAATCATTCTTCACAGAAGTTTAAGTTCATTTCAATTCGTAATGAGGTCACCAACAATGCAAGGTATTAAAGGGACTACTTTAAAATTCCACAAACGCTAAACGTATAGCCTACATTTTGGCGCCTGCATTTGGTGCAGCACACACTTCACCAAGGATGATATTGTGTTATGCATGTGTGCATATTTAGTGAGCTATATGTATGCACAAACAGTCGCTTGTAATTCTGCATGCAATCTTTTTGGGCGCATTGAAATGTGGCGTGCTAATGCGGTTGTGTCAAAAACTACTTACAAACACACACATATAGGTACATACATGCCTATGTTCAAAAACTGCATATCCATATATAAGTATGCGTATGTGTGCGCTTAGGTATGCAGCACTAAATATAGCTTGTGACTATCGCACACACACATACACACACACATACATGGTACATTCTCTCACTCTCGTACAGTGTCAACATACAAATGTTGGTTGGTTTGGTACGTGGCACCGGAAGAAAATTGTGCCGTGCGTCGTCGTTCAGCAATTGTTTTGTGCAAATTTCGTTTTTCTTGTTGTTTTTTTTTTTTAATTTCACCTCGCCTCCTCCCCACTTAGTTTAGTTGCATTTAGCAGGTATTGGATAGCTTTGGCGCCAAAAAGTGCACCATAGTTATTTCTATTTGCCTAATATGTGATGTTTTGTGTGTGTGAGTGTGTGTGTGTGTGTGAGTGTGTGCGTCTCAGGCAATAAAAATGTGCGCAACGGCACTTTTAATTTGAAATTTTAAGCGGCAATAAAAGAGTGCCAAGCACTTTGTGGTGTTTTCGATGGCAAAAGGCAAAAAAAAAACGGCAAAAGTGGCAAAAAACGGTGGCGAAAACCTGCAGCAATTTTAAAAATTTTGTTGCTGCAGAGGGGGAAAAAAAATTATTGCCACCGCTTGCTGGTCTTTAGATCACATTATTTTCATTTTAATGGCTAAAAGCTGTTTGGCAGAAAAAAGGTAAAGAGTAATTCTTATTGTTTTTGTTGTGAAATTATCAAAACTACTTTCTTAAAAAATATTTGCGAATTTTGGCAAACTTTTCGAGAATTTGCAGCTGCATATACATATGTATGTACGTTTGGCTTTGGCATCAGCTGTCGCGTTTGAACCAGCGAAGAAAATCGCAAAATTATTGTAGAAAAAAAAGAAAGGAAAATACTAACAACAACAATAATACAAGAAAAAAGAAGCATAATAAAATAAAAAATAATAACGTACAAGCGCAAATCGAGAAATGCTCAAATATGCAACAACAACAAAAAAATAATATAATAACAAACAAAAGAGAAAATCTCCAAAAATTAAAAAAAAAATATCCTTAAAACTCTGCCAGTTTTTGACCGCATTCTGATGCGGTCGCTTCTTTCATGGCACTGCTGTTATGTGAAAAATTTATTATCCTTTAATTACTTTTAATTTTCGTGCTTTTGAGACACGCTGCCCGCGCGCATACTTACAGATTTACGCCCAGCATACCATTATTTCTCGTTGGCTTAAGTTGTAAGTGCAACACCGGCATCCACACACACACACACACACACACACATACGCACACACATGAATTTACACTACCTCATCCTTGCAGTAGCGTAACTGTGTCGCATATTTTGCATTTTTTGCACATTTTTCTCCCATTGCACTGCCGGTCATGCTTGGGGCCATCTATTTTGCATTACCTTTGCCACCTTCCTTTGCCGGCTTGCGTTGGTTAAAGCGTGTTTTAATGCTGTCGCATGTGCTTAACGGTACATATACAGAATTGTAAGTGAAAAATGGAAATTTGTGTGTTAAACGAAAAATGTCGTAACTTCAGTATTTATGATTTTAATTAAATAAAGATGGCGCTGTCTCAGAATTAATGAAAGGTGCTCAAGGTCTTAAAGAAATAAATATTTGACATTTAACGAAATTTCAGCCACTAATGTTTACCTAAATTTCATTTACTTTTTATAATTTGTAAATTTTAATTCATATTTAATTAAAAATCATGCAAAACAAAACTTTCAAACAATGTAGAAATTAAAAAATGTAATGATTTTAATATCTGTACTAAAAAAAGTCGAAGTGGACCGAAATCAACTAGTCAATAACTAGTTGGGTAGTAGAAATAAAGCCAACTGTAGTTGAAAATCATAAGGATAAAACTGTAAAACAATGCAAGAAATATCGTAAATTTCATTTTTGCGGAAAAGTTCAAACTGAACCGAAATGAACTACTCTGTAACTAGTTGCTTAATGGAATTATTGTATTATTATTATTATTAATATTATTATTATATTATTATTACTATTATTATTATCATTATTATTATTATTATTATTACTATTATTATTATTATTATTATTATTATTATTATTATTATTATTATTATTATTATTATTATTATTATTATTATTATTATTATTATTATTATTATTATTTTTATTATTATTATTGCTATTATTATTATTATTATTATTATTATTATTATTTATATCCAGTCTTAAAACTTCCAACAATTCTCCCAACAGCGAGGTCCTGAGGGGTCTTCCAAAATCTTAATCATGTCTGCTTCCTACGCTTTGTATGGGTATATATGTGCCTGAAATTAACTTTTTTGTGACTAATTTTTAACTGAAATATTTTTAAATTTTTTTTCAAAAACCTTTGTTTCAAGAGGCTATATTATTACTCTTCGTCATATTTTCCGCTAAAAATTCATATTTATTTCTTAAAATAAATTTCTAAGATAAACCTAGAAAAACATTAAATTCCGAGTTATGCCCATTCAATATTCAATAAACGCATCACTAACATATACGCCGACTTCAGTCACCTCGCAAATTCCTTTTGGGATTTACCTTCTCGGCGAACACGTGTGATGCCGCAAGTTTAATGGTTGAAAAAAAAAAGTTGTATTTGCATAAAATAGGAGAAAAAATTAATTGTGTTTTTGTGGTGAAATCCATTTATTTATTTTTTTGTTTTTAAACAAATACAAATTAGCAGTGAAAAAGTATGGCAAGAGAAATTGGCTCACGTCAACGTTAATTAACCCAGTCAGTCAGCGGGTAAATGTGTCACGAAGAATATAGGTAAATATGTATACTTATGTGCGAAAATTATATATACGTGTAAATGTGAATAAGTGTAATATATACATATATATATTTATATATTGTATGTGCAAAAATGGTTTTGGAGGTGTGTACTGTTCCGTTTGAGTGCTAAGACCCTAAGACTTAGATATAGTTGAAAAAACTTCTGTTCCCAGCCTTTTTTAATTCTCTTTTCTTAGCAAAAAAAAAAAATAAATAAATAATAATAGTAATAAAAAGTAGTTCATTTTCGACTTCTAATATAAATTTATTATTTTAATCTTGCTACATCAAAGCCAAAATAAGTGAAATGCTTGACAGATAAAAAATTGTTTATTGGAATATTAAAAGATTCGGATAATTTTGCTGTTTATTTTATATCGATGCACCCCGCTTATTATTGGGTACTTTCCTTCTCATCACTGAATATATCCAACTTTCATAATACGACACTTTTGCATATCCATCTGGTCTGCCTGAACCACAAGAAGTATCAGTAAAACTGGCAATACCAATAAGAAAGTTCCGGTAAACTGCAGGACCACCATCATCACCATCACAAAACCCGTTTCCTGAAAATTTAGCCAGACACAGTAATCCATCATCAGCAAAGCCTTCATATTTGGCACACAGTTGTGCACTCAAGACGTAGACCAATCTGGTATACATAAGTTTTGTTGATAGTGGACCACCTTCACGTATACGTCCCCAACCGGAGATAAGAACCGATTGATTGGCAGGCACTTCATTCGTAGCAATCGGTATAGCTTGTATGAGATCGGTAAACTCTAGTGGTTTTTTCAGTTCCACTACAGCAATATCATTAGTGAACGCATATTCCGGATGTACGGTTACATTGTTTACTTCGCTAATAACACCGTCTTCCATGCGATTCACAGACCCAGCTTGCACGGTGATATACTTTACGGGTACACTGCAGGAAATTTGGAAAAATAAATACAATTCACACTTGTTCTAAACCTATATATTACCCAAACACACAATGTGCTGCAGTCAGGACATGACTTTCACCGATCAATGCGCCACCACAGGTATGTTGCCCGCCTAAACGTATGGATACTTGATAGGGGAATTGACCACTGGCGGCAAGTTGACCGCCTATTATACGTGGTAGGGGTCTAAGGTTGGATGAGTCCTCTATGGCCGCAGCCACCACGAAAGTGCAGAAGAGGAGAAGTTTCACGAAACACTTTTCACGCGCCATTACCAGTTCTAAAATTTCAACTAAAAAACAACGCTATGCGACTCGGGGTTTTGTGAAATTTATAGAGAAAAGTGCAATTAAAAAGTAATTAGGACAAGAAAAAATTAAACAATTAAACAGAAAATGTAATAAGACTAAATAAAAAAAATATCATAAAATAAAAAGAATTCAAAAAAATGAATTAGCAGAAAGCAAATCAAAATAAAAAATAAAAACATAAATAAAATTAAATAAAACAAAATAGAATAAAATACAATGAAATAAAAAATAAAGTTAAATAAGATATAATATAATAAAAAAAGATAAACTAAGATAAAAAAATATATAATATAAAATTAAATTAAAAAAATAAAATAAATAAAAACAAAATAAAGCAAAACAAAATAAAATAAAATAAAATAGAATGAAATAAAAAAATTAAAATAAAATAAAACAAAATTAAATAAAATGAAATAAAATAAAATAAAATAAAATAAAATAAAATAAAATAAAATAAAATAAAATAAAATAAAATAAAATAAAATAAAATAAAATAAAATAAAATAAAATAAAATAAAATAAAATAAAATAAAATAAAATAAAATAAAATAAAATAAAATAAAATAAAATAAAATAAAATAAAATAAAATAAAATAAAATAAAATAAAATAAAATAAAATAAAATAAAATAAAATAAAATAAAATAAAATAAAATAAAATAAAATAAAATAAAATAAAATAAAATAAAATAAAATAAAATAAAGTAAAATAAAATAAAATAAAATAAAATAAAATAAAACAAAATAAAATAAAAAATTAAATAAAATATAATTGATTAAAATAATATAAAATAAATTAAAATAATTTTAAATAAACTATATAGAAAGTTATAATAAAATAATTTATGTGGGATGAAAATTAACTTTCATCACCTGTGCATTGCAACATTGAACAGTAAGTGGTTGTCTATCGCCGTTTGAAAAACTTTATTTCAACTCCGCAAGGATCGCGAGCGAGACCATGGTGGGGGCTTAGCATTCATCCTACACAACACCGTGCAGTATCGTCTCATTGACGGCGACATCGATCGCAAGGATAGTACCCTAGAATGTCAGGGCATACCTATCCGGTTAGGCGATGCCGAGCTCGAAATATTTAATATATACATTCCTCCTGTTACGAGTTGCCCAATTGGATATAGCCCTGATATAGGTGCGCTACTCAGAGGTGAAAACCGTTTGGTTTTGGGTGACTTTAACGAGCAAGACGATCTTTGGCACTCTAGCCTGTCAAATGACCGTAGAGGAATGGAGCTGGCGGAACAGATAGACTATTCGACATTTTGCACAATGAACGAAAACATCCCCACCAGAGTTGTGGGTAATTGCCAAAGCTCGCCTATAACAATTGCGAGTGTTGGTATGATAAACAGTATTGTCTGGCGACCTATACTGTCACTAGCATCGGACCACTTACACATCACCGGACATTTGTTAACTTCAAAAAAGCTAACTGGACCGGTTCAGTGCTCAGACGTCACTTCTGGTGAACGTTCCTTCCGTAAGATCGTTGTGACCGCTGCCGCCCGCTTCATCCCGGCAGGTCGAATTGCGGAAATCCGCCCCAATTTCCCGACGGAGCGGCGGTTTTAAGCGCGACATCCTTCGTAACTCCGATCCCGGGAATCCCCTAATCAGGGATTTAAACGCGGAGATTCGAACTGTAGTGAACAATCACAAGCGGAAAAAGTGGGAGGAGCATTTAAGGTCCTGTAACCTCTCCTCAGGGGCAACCAAGCTCTGGGCTACACTCAAGTTGCTGTCTAACTCGACGAGACGCGATGACCGAGTGGACCCGAAGAGATGCCTGAGCTACTTCAGCCGACTCTTTACACTGCATCCTTCGGTAGACAAAGCGAAACGACATGTAACCCGCCGTTTGCGCAAACTGTCAAACTCCAGCGCGACGCTTGATTTCTCCAGGGAAGAGGTTCAGGGGGTCATCAGAAAGGCGAAAGCGAGCTGCCTCGACTCGGACGTTTCACCTCAAATATCGCTACTCTAAGTGAAAGAGTATCCGCAG
Source organism: Ceratitis rosa (assembly GCA_037013455.1). Taxonomy (NCBI): domain Eukaryota; kingdom Metazoa; phylum Arthropoda; class Insecta; order Diptera; family Tephritidae; genus Ceratitis; species Ceratitis rosa. The sequence goes on from JAWMAG010000008.1 coordinate 27,491,896, forward strand.
AACCTAGCGTGTCTATTTCTCGACTTCCTCGAGAGTTGAGACTTTCTTACAGTACATCTTGGCGTATTTTGCCATTTGAAGTCCAGCTTTAGTTCAGTGATCGAATTACATTTGTACATCGATTGCGTAAAATTTTCACATACTGGGCTCCGAGAATCATCAAATGATTGAAGAGGGGCCATTACATCTGAGAAAACCTTTTGTCTGGTTCGCTCTTTGAACTGGAGGTGCAATTGGACCTCACTTCTTTGAAAGATTTTCGCTACTCTTATTAAAAGATATTTTGTTTTAATAATTTTTTATTTTTTTAGTATACTGTAATTTATAGCTTTTATTTAAGTACTTTTTTTTAATTTAATTTAAAATTTTTTTTTTATTATTTAAAATTTTTTTTTAAACTTCATCTAAAATTTTTTTTATAAGAAATACTTTTTCTCTGCAAAAACTTTTTTTAATTTAAAATGTTTCAGGATAATCGTTAACCTTTTTTTGGCCTATATGTCGTACTCAGAAATCTTTTATCCTTAAAAAATCCACCACTACAGAAGCGATATTACGTTGAAAAATAATTTAAACAAAATATTTGAAATGCTATACAGAAATTTTTATTTATTGCTTTTAAAGTTTCAATTAGGAAAATCCAACTTTTTTTCAGCCAGCGGTTGTTTTACCTAAATCCGAGTTTTGAACCAACCAATTCCTGTAGTAAGACACCTTGGTATAACCATCGGGCTTAGCAGAACCGCAACCATTGGTATTATAACTGGCAATGCCAATCAGCACACCCCTGTACACAGCCGGTCCACCATCGTCACCATCACAGAAACCATTATTATTACCCGGTTTAGCAAGACACAAAACGCCAGGGTTCAGCGGACCAGATTCACGGGCACACTGTTCATTGCTCAAAGTTTTTAGCGAGCGGCTATATTGTAAAGTATCGGAGAGAGGACCGCCATCACTGATGCGACCCCAACCAGAAATGGTAACCTGCTCACCAGTTGACACTTCCAGAGCAGCCAAGGATATTGGTTGAATTTCACCGGTGTAATTAACTTTCTGCTTCAATTTGAGCAGCGCAATATCGTTATCGAAATAAAAGTCAGGATGGGGAATGACACGATCTACTTGTACGTTAATACCAGATGTAGAGCGATTAAGAGAGCCAACTTGTACCTGAAGGAAATCGGCTGAAATACTGAAAGTATAAAGAAATTGGTGAAATTGCTGCAAGTGTGGTGAGAAACGAGTTCGGCACTGCCTTACCTGGATACGCAATGTGCTGCTGTGACGACATAACATTGAGAGATCAATGCACCACCACAAGCATGTTCATTACCAACACGTACCGATACCTGGTAGGGGAATTGACCTCTGGCCGCAAATGAACCGCCGATAATGCGTGGAATTGGTCGCACTGCCGCCGAATCATTTTCCTGCGAAATGACCTCAGCCACCAAACAGATGAGTATGAGCGCTTTTGCGAGTGAATTTCTATTTTGCATTTTGCCTTTGACTATCTTCAAATGTCTTGAATATGCCCAGTGTGCTGGTGGCTTATATATACCTAGATGGGCATGCATGAGCAGCCCACCGGCCACCGCACTGCGCAGTGCAGTAAAATGTGCTGAGAAGACTCATTAATAAGTAATTAAGTAAATCTTACAAAGTTGTGTGCTCAAATGCAATTATCTATGCACATAAATTATATCCAGTTGTCAATGCTTTAATTTGGGTTCTTTGCTTGTCTTAAAGGAAAGCTTCAATTGTTGAATTTTGCTAGCGTTTTCGCCTGCGAGCAGGAGCTTCATTTTAAAGAAACCAGCATCTGGAAGGTGGGGTCAGCTGAGAAGTCTATGTAAGTGCTAAAAGCTTCTGGCTCACGACTTAGGTCGGACCAAGCATCTTCTGGGTTCCGAACAAACATCCCTTTGGAGGCGAGTCATCATCGCCGTCTGAGGAGTGCGATGGAGAGAACAAGGATGAAAGAAAATCTGTGTTGGATGAGTAGTTGGAAGGGGACTCCATCGTTGGGTCTTGACTTTCACTCTGACTTTCTCGCTGCAATCCCAATCAAAGCGAAGTTCTTCAAATTATCGTTGCGCCAACGCCCCGGCAATCGAGGAAGACGCAGTGAGTAAAGACGAAAGTGGTGACCACATGACGACATCAAAGCGGCGCCTGACGCTTTCAACGCTTGTGTGAGTAAGAAAGCTATCATTGGCATAACAAGATCGATCATGTTGGTGTAAACGGCCGATATGTCTCCAGTATTTTTGACGTAGTTGATCCAACATGGACTCGGAAACGTCTCTGTGCAGCAAAGAACGCCCGTTAATAACCACAAGTGTGGCTCGACGTCAAAAAACTGCAACCACAACAGACAACCGAACGGGTTTCCACTCGATTTGCACTCCCCCTCACAGAGAGCTCTAATCAGAAACGCGGTATAAGCGAACTGCTTCAAGCTGCAAATGATATGATAGGGATTACCGTGCTGCTGTAGAGAAAAAAGCCTACCTCACAAGCGATCGTGCAGGGTGGGATAACTACCTAGAGCTAATAAAATAAGCAAGACGCATGAGGAAACTAAAAAGGAAAGAGGCTAAAATGTGTGGGTGTGAAGAGTTTGAGAAGCTGGCCGAGTAGGAGTAATGCCTAAAAATTCTACAAAAAGATGAGGTGACGTACAGGAGGTTTCCAGACTGGAGCAAACTCTTTTGGGACCAATAGAGGTGATCTAGGGACTCATGCCCAGACTAAACTGAATTTATGAATGGAGCGTTTTTCTGAACAGCAGTTAATATGGGGCACCAGGAGATGGCAATACCGATTCTCTACTCATGATGATGGAGCATTGCAGGACTGTAGCAATAGCCGGTAGGGTTAATCAAATACAGCGGCGAAGAGCTGACAAGATCCATGTAACAGCTTCTTTGTGGAGTACGGTCAGATAAAAGCACGAACGACAAATACCACCTCTTTGTCGATTTTGCAAGCACCCTAAGACAGAACGAAAAATACAACAAGACGAAATACCTCCACAAAAGACAGTCATTGCTTTCGTGACTCGGCTCCGACATCTCTGTTGACAGTCATAATTTTAAAGTTAAAGATAACTTCGTCTATCTTTGAACCAGCTTGGGCACCAACAATAATATCAGCCTTGAAATCCAATGCAGAACCACTCTTGCCAACAGATCTTACTTTGGATTGAGTAGGCTATTGGGAGATAAGGGACTCTTTCTTCGAACAAAGATCAAACTCTACAAGTTCTTCGTGGTTCCCGTCCTGCTACATGGTACGGTGGTATGGTAATATTTATGATTCTTTGTGTATTGGCACAGCCGATAGAACGAAGAGCGTTATGAGTTATATGTCGAGACTGAAACAGTTCAGCGAATCAATCGGCAGCGCTACGCTGGCTGGTTCTTGTGTTACGAATGGCTGAGAACACTTCGGCTTTGAAAGTTTCCGAAGCAGCACCCACCGGCGGAAGTAGAGAAAGAGGAAAGACGAGGTGGAAAAGAAACTGGCTTCGTTTGATGTATCAGATTAGCGGCAAGCTGTGAAGAGAAGAAAAAACTGGCGTGGTACTTTGCGGACTTAATCGTCTAAGCGATGCCTACATCAATTCGTGCGGTTTTTTTTTCGAAAATTAAGACTTTATTGGGAAAAAGTTGTTATACATTTAATATTCAAAGTATTGCCCATCGGAAGCTACGATGTTTGCCCATCTTTCTAGCAGTTTGTGGATCCCATCCCAAAAGAACTTCTCCGGCTTGGAGGTCAAGAAAGAATCGAGCCAATTTCTGATACCCTGCTCTTAAGTGAAGCGTACTCCGGTGAGGGCATTCTGCATTGATCTGAACAAGTGGTTATCGGAAGGTGCTATGACTGGGCTATAAGGCGGATGAGGTAGAACTTTCCACCCATAATTTGCCAAATAGTTTTTAACTGGCATTGCAATATGTGGCCGAGCGTTGTCATGATGAAAATTTATTGATTCGTGTCTGGTCGCATATTCTGGTCGTTTTTCCGCGATGGCCTTTTTCAAACGAATTAATTGTTTTCGGTAGAGGTCCCCATTGATCGTCTGACCCGATTTCAATAGCTCATAAAAGATCACACCCTTGTGGTCCCACCAAATTCGTAGCATAACCTTGGCATCATGGTGCCGAATGGCTTTGTCGTGGATGTCGATGGTTGGCCGGGCTTCACATACGATCTCTTGCGCTTTGGGTTATCATAATGATTCCATTTTTCATCGCCAGTGACAATCGGATGCAAAAATGACTTCTTTTGGTGGCGTTGAAGCAACATTTCCGACATGCGGAATCGACGTTCGACGTCTCTTGGCTTTAATTCATAAGGCACCCAATTTCCAAGCTTCTGTATGAATCCTAATGATTTTAATTGTCTGGAAACGGTTGCTTGATCAACTCCTAATACTTTTGCAAGTTCTTCTTGCGTCTGGCAGGCATCTGCGTCGAGCAATGTCTCCGATTCTTTGCGTTGAAATTTTTTTGGCTGTCCGGGTCGTTCTCCGTCGTCTAAGTCGAAATTGCCACTTTTGGCACGTTCGTTCAGCTAAAGCATGGTCACCATAAACGTCCAGTAAAATACGATGGCTTTCGGTAACACTTTTCTTCATGTTAAAGTAATGAAGAAGAACTCTCCGCAAAAACACTTTATCTGGTACAAATTTCGATATTTTCAAATGAATGAAACAAATTTGTGGTTCACGCTAAAAGAAATGACATCTACTGAAAACGACGCGAAATGACAGTACCTTTGAAATGAATATAGCCACAGATGAACACGATGCGAAATAATACTAGTAGAGCCATCTCTTAGAAAACCGCATGAAGTAATGCGTACACACAATAGGAAGAAGCAGAAGAAGAGCATGAAAACTGGGCAATATTAGCTTGCGAGATATAGCTTGATCTCAATTCGGGCCTAACTGCTTTTTATCTCTTTTTTCTCAATTTTTTTTTAATTTATTTCATTTTTTAAAAAAGGTGAAATGTGACGATCTCCTTTCAAACGTTTTCCATTTTCATTTTAAGAAAATTACAGCTATCAATTTCAGTAACCTCAACTGTTATCTATCATAGTAGCGTGTGATGAATCACCACAGCTTGATGTTTATCTAAGTGTATATGTGTGCGTGTCAATATGGGATGCTGACGCTGTAATGTCTGCAATGACAAGTGTGACGTCATCGAATGCTTTTTTGCCTAAATGCGGCATTGAGAAAATACACAACTACACAGAAATATAATACATATAAATTTTAACGCAGACATATATACATATACTTACATGCATACGTGTATATATGTATATATATGTATGCATGTAACTATAAAAATGAGTTTTTGCCCTGACCAGCAGTTTTCTAGCAACTTTTGGCGGCACTTCAGGCGAAATGCATATTTACAATATATTATATTTATGTATGTATGTATATGTGTATGTATGTATGTATGTATGTTTGCATGTACACATGTAGGTAATGCAATTACACAGCGATGGCCAAAAACTTGAGTTGAAAACGCATTTTGCCACATACGTGTATATGAATGTATTAGTATAAATAAGTATACAACAACATAAGCAACATTTTACAACAATAGCAAACAGTAACACAAGTGCAACAACAGAGTAGCAGAGCACAGCAAAGAGAAAGTAAAAAACGCAGTGAAAAAAGTGACAAGCTGCTTTAGCCAAAGAACCCAAAGGAAAGTAGCGAATTACGAGTAAAGCAAGGCAAAGTGAAGTGTAGTGAAGTGAAGTGCTGGAGGAGCGAGACAAAAAGGACGTAAACAAGACAGGCAAAATTTAATGTTGGCTAAATGCCAAAATGCTACAAGGATAAATGCAAAAAGTTACAGCCTCTTTTACAACTACTACTATTTTATTGGTGTTGTTGTTGTTGTTACTGCAGTTGTTGCAGTTGGTTTCGCCGATTTTGCCATGTCCTTACTAGGAGGCTACATTTTTTATTGTTTTTGGTCTCCTTGTCAAGCTTGCTGTTATTGTTGTTACTTTCCTTACTACTCTGCACGTTGCTATTGCTTTTGTTGTTGCCTTTTTTCGCTGCACGTTGCTGGGTTACTTGTTGGCACTTTCATTGCAGTTAAACCATCGACTTTCTTTTGTAGAATTTTTTTTTTTTTTTTAATTTTTTATTTTTACATTATTTTTTCACTTTTACGCCTCCCCACCCCCCACTCACGCCATTTGCCTGTCGTTATGCGATTTTTTTTTTATTCTTTCGTTACTGATTTTCGGAGTTTAAATGCTTTGCAAGAAATGCCTGTGGCAAAAAATGCGCCAAATGCCTGCATAAGGCAAGTGAAAGACGATTGCTCGACGTGCCTGTGTGTATGTGTATACATGTGTGTGTGTGTGTGTGTTTGTAAAATTACAGTAGAAGGATAATACAGCAGGAATGTAATGCAATCACTTGGCACTTTCTTACTTATTTACCTCCACTCAAAGACGTCGACGTTGAGAGTACAACGCACACATATATATATATATATAAAATTCGAATATACTATTACAAGGGCACTGGTGGAATGTGAACACCCTGTTGGCAATGAATTAAGCGAATAAGGCTGATTGGGAAGTAGATTTCAATGGCTGCTTCTAAATTCTGAGAAGCACTTCGAGATTCGATTAATTTCGACCCGATCCTTACTCCTAATATCTCGCTCTTTCTCTATTTCAAAAAAAAAAAACAAGGAGCTCCATTTAAATCTGTGCTCTGCTTCTTGATATTTTTTCAAAACAAATGTAGGCACCTAGAGTTTTTTCTAGACCACCTTCGTGCAGCTGATGGACTTTATTGAGGCGCTCGGAGGTCTTGACCTTGCCTGCCGAGGAGCTACCCCATTTAATTACCAGAGCGGAACCTAGCAAACCACCTTTGTGCTACACGTTCATTTACAGCCTAGGGCCCATAAACTAAATTAATGTTTTCAGCCGCTTTGGTTGCTTTTTCGTCTTGATCGAAGAAGAATTGTAAAATATAGCGAATTTTCTATTTGCTGGTCTCCATCTTTGACGAGCGCTCACAACGTACTGAGTCAATCAATCGAAAACTGTCAGAGACAAAGACTTTTAGTGCAAATTAACACGTTTCCACCGCCGTATAGTGTGACATGATGCGACACGTAACACTAGTACTATGGACAATAACGCCATCTCTTAGGTAAAAACCGAACGAAATTTTTACTAGACCTAAAATAAATCTTTTGGTATAAAAAACCATTAAGTCCAGTACATTGAACCAGAAATTGTCGTTATATAAATTCTTTGTAAGCATTTGCAATATAGGACTTGTGCCATGATCGACTGGGGTAACCTGAGGATCTATCGTGGAATGTACATCAAGGATGGATAGGTTCTGGATGAAGGAAATGAGAGTGATTCGGTCAGCAAGCAATCAAATCATGAATGATTGGACCACAGCTGTTATAGAGCAGAAACTGTCTAAAGATGGCAGAAAAAAGAAAGTTTTGCTGTAAGCGATTTTATAAGAATACAGAAACCCCTCCTTCCAAATAGTTGCGTACCATAGCATGTTGAGCTGCCATGTGTAAGAGGACTCGAATTGCAATATCTCAACTTGAATGATTTCTTTCAATTAATTCTTGAACATAATCAGCTATATCTCCTCTCAGATTTGTCCAGTTGAACTTTTTATCTTTTAAGAAATATCACTTTTAAACGAGTTTCAAAATATCAGCTGAAATAGAATAGACATTGACCGAAAAAAAGAAAGGAACGTCCATATATTTTTCAGGTTAGGGTCGCAGCGACTAAAATCCAACAGTCTCTTTACACCACAACAACAAAGATTTTATACCTGTCGCTTTCGCGCAACATTATTTTTAATTAATAAACAAGTTTCCTAGAATTCTGTGAGATTTTCCTCCAACTATAAAATTTTTATTTATTTTTAATCATCAATAAATCGAAAGAGAATTTTTCCAAAAATTTCATTGAAACTTAAAAACTTTACAAATTATTTTTGCAAAAATCTTTAAAAGTGAGCAGTATAAAAGAAAGACTTAGAGAGATGTTAATATGCTCTTCATTCAAGTCTGCCCGGCTCAACACCCGACTACTATCCATGAGAAATCATACAAGCTGCTTCCGATATCGGAAAGTCCTCTTTTACAGTACGTTTTTTACTTGTAAAATCCACTCATAAAATGAGTAATTCAACAAATTAACTCAAAGGAAGGCCGCTGCAATAGCCGAGGGGTTGGCATTGCGTACTGCCATTCCGAAGCCCAGTGTACGAGTTCCGGTTCCATCAACAGCTGAAATTATAAAAAAATAAATTTTCTCATTGAGGTCGCTCCTCGGTGGGGAATGTCAAGCCATTCGAGGTTATTTAGGATCCATCGGCCGTTCGGAGGCGTCTCAGAGTACACTGACATTCGAAAGCCTCGGGTTCAAATCCCGGTGCCACCAACAACAAAAAAATTATAGAAAATTAATTTAAATAAAAAATTAAGTTAAATTTTCTAATTTCGGTCGCCCCTCGCCAGGGAATGTCAACCCCTCCGAGTGTATTTCAGACATGAAAGAAAAGCTCCTCATAAAAAGAAACATCAGCCGTTCGGAGGCGGCTTAGTATAAACTGTAGGTTCCTCCATTTGTTGGAAAAACATCAAGGAAAGGGCGGTACGTTTTAAGTGGCACGTAAAGAGTTGGATAGTAACGTGAGGGGTCTCAAGGCACGTGGGACATACGTTTGGCATGTCGGGAAGCACTCAAGCAGGAAGCATGCCTCACAAGGTTGCGAGCGACCACAACACGTGTGGGCTGACTTATCTATTCCAAGATTTCAAGAGGGAAGCAAGATGCATGTACAGGAAAAAGACGAAAGAGGTCGAGATGCTTGAGTATGAAGAGCTTGAGAAGGTGACAAAAAAAACTTTTACGAAAAGATGCGGCTATGTACAGGGGTTTTTCAAGACCAGAGCAAAGTCTCGTAGAACCCAGAGACAGTTATACTGCAACACTCGGAGAAGGTGAGGCTGGTATCCGATGGAACAGATGTTTCATTACCCGGTTCTTCATAATAGCGATTACTCGCTTGAAAAACACCAAATCGGCGGCCCGGTGGATTGCCGGTTGAGCTGTTCAAATGCGGCGTTGAAGAACTGTCAAAGTGTATTCATCAGCAGCTACTTTGAAAAATATGTTTAGGAATTTAAGTGTGCTCTACCCAATGCGCCAAAAAGGGCGAACCCGTAGGCTACGGCAATAACCATGGGATAGGCCTCTTCAATATCGCACATCAGGACCTGTCGATCGCATTGTGTGAAGGACAAAATCCCATTCTTAAAACACTGATTGAACCGTGTGTCCGGCTTTCTCCAGACCGGATAAAAAAGCAAAGGATATGAGTCTGATAGTAAGAAGTGAAGGATATGAGTCTGATAGTAAACGAAGTTAAGACAAAATGTCTCCTGTCTCAGAAACAAAGAGACTTCGCATTCTCAACAGTAATAACTTTGAAGTCGTAGCTAACCTCGTCTATCCTGGAACCAGCATTAGCATCAACGACAATATTAGCCTGAAAATCCAACGCAGAATTACTCTTACCAACAGGTACTATTATAGACTGAGCAATTGAAAAATAAAACCCTCTCTCGACGAACAAAGATCAAACTCTGCAAGTTCGTCATCATTCCCATCCAATGGACCAAAGATCAAGGCAACATCTGATGAGTCGTGGTCTAGAATTTTCGGGGGAATGTTTTGCGTAAGCTTTATGGTACTTTGCGAGTTGGGAACGGTGAATACTGAAGTTGATAGAACGTTGGGAGGTATGAGATATAAGGCGATATTGACATAGTTCAGTGAACCAAGAGATAGCGGACATAAGATCCAGATGAATAAAAATACTCCAGCTTAGAAAGTTTTCGTTGCAAAACCCGCTGTTGGAAGCTGGGGAAGAGCAAGCCATAAACTACGTTGGAAAGACCTGGTGGAGAAGGTGGCACATCCAATTGGCACCAAACAGTGAAAAGAAAGAATGAATATTGTGATATAATCGATACCTACGCCAGTTAAAAAGACGAAACACTCATGGCAAGTACTCATAGATATTATACATACCTACATACAAACAAATTTATTGAAATAAAATTTCCTAAAGGGCAACCCCGAATAGGCTAAAGAAAATTGCATTAAACAAAACTTTTACTTAAGCATCGAGGCGTCGCTAAAATTACGATTTCTTGCATGAATTGTTTATACCAAATTGAAAATTGTTGCCAAGACACGTCTTCTGCCACCGATTGTAAACTACAACGTTGAAAGTTTCTTAATAGAATAACAAAATAGGCCATGCAATCGAGCTGAGATGAAGTGAAGTGAAGTGAAACGGCAGCAAAAAAGACTCTTCCGATGGCCAGAGGTTAAGGCAGTGAAGGAAAAGCAGTAGAGTGGAAAGCCAACGAGTGACAGTGTTAGCATTAGCCGAATCCTTGGCTGTGATTGTTTGCCCGACCGTTTGCAACATCATTATTTTCCTTTTCACTTGCAGTTTTTCTTACGCTTTTTTTTTCTCATTCTTGTTTGCTGCCTTCTCTATGTTGTTGTTGTGGAAATTTGTTAGTTGTTGTTCTTGCCGTTGGCCGTTGGTGGCCTGCACTTGGCTTATGAATTAAATAAACTTGTTTAAAAATCTCTGATTTTTATCGAATTGCCGAATCGACATTGCAATGCATAACGAACAGTAGGCGGTGGAGGATGGCTGATGGGTGGTGAGTAGTGAGTGGTGAGTGTTGAGTGGTGAGTGGTGCATTGTAAATTTCTGTGGTAAGCCACTTGAGTGCGCGTTGGCAAAAGGTCATTTATATTATTTGCTATACATATATGGTACATATATAATTTCATACGCTTGTATGTGTGCATGTACCATAAACACATACTTATGCAGCAATGTTTGTGCATGTTTGAGTGCCAAATTACACAAGCTGCTAATTAAAGTAATTAATGACTACGAGCAGGTTTTGGTCAAATTGAATTTGATAATTACATATTATATTTTACACACATTTATATATACATTTGGACATAAAAAAATTTTTTGAATTTTTATTATTTTAATTTACTATGTATATTTGAAGACATTAATTTTATTAAAATAAAATTTTGAGTACTATATTTCAAATTAAAAAATACATTTTTACAACGATATGTTAGAAAATCTCAATATATGAAAATTAATGTTTGTGTGTTAGTGACGCTAAGGCTCGAGAACGGCTGGAGAAATCTTGAGGAAATTCTCAGAAGTTGTTCGCTGAGGATCTGGGAAGGTTTGGAAATAAAAAAACAAACCTTATATTGGGTGTATGCATTAATTCGTGCGGTTTTCTAAGAGCGGGCTCTACTAGTATTAATTCGCGTCGTGTTCATCTGTGGCTATATTCATTTCAAAGGTACTGTCATTTCGCGTCGTTTTCAGTAGAACTCATTTGTTTTAGCGTGAACAACAACAACAATTTGTTTCATTCATTTGAAAATGTCGAAATTTGTACCAGATAAAGTGTTTTTGAGGAGAGTTCTTCTTCATTACTTTAACATGAAGAAAAGTGCCACTGAAAGCCATCGTATTTTACTGGACATTTATAGTGACCATGCTTTAGTCGAACGAACGTGCCAAAAGTGGTTTGCACGGTTTAAAAAATGCAATTTCGACATAGATGACGGAGAACGACTCGACCCGGACAGCCAAAAAAATTTCAAGACGAAGAATTGGAGACATTGCTCGACCACGATGTATGCCAGACGCAAGAAGAACTTGCAAAAGTATTAGGAGTTGATCAAGCAACCGTTTCCAGACGATTCATTATCAAAAATCATTAGGATTCATTCAGAAGCTTGGAAATTGGGTGCCTTTTGAATTAAAGCCAAGAGACGTCGAACGTCGATTCTGCATGTCGGAAATGTTACTTCAACGCCACCAAAAGAAGTCATTTTTGCATCGGATGGTCATTGGCGATGAAAAATGGATTCATTATGATAACCCAAAGCACAAGAGATCGTATGTGAAGCCCGGTCAACCATTGACAACCACGGCAAAGCCTAATATCCATGGTGCCAAAGTTATGCTATGTTTTTGGTGGGACCACAAGGGTGTGCTCTATTATGAGCTATTGAAATCGGGTCAGACGATCAATGGGGACCTCTACCGAAAACAATTGATTCGTTTGAAAAAGGCCATCGCGAAAAAATGGCCAGAATATGCGACCAGACACGAATCAATAATTTTTCTTCATGACAACGCTCGGCTACATGTTGCAAGGCCAGTTAAAAACTATTTGGAAAACTGTGGTTGGGAAGTTCTACCTCACCCGCCTTATAGCCCAGACATAACACCTTCCGATTACCACTTTTTCAGATCAATGCAGAATGCCCTCACCGGGGTACGCTTTACTTCAGAATAGGGTATTAGGAATTGGCTCGATTCGTTCTTGACCTCCAAGTCGGAGAAGTTCTTTTGGGATGGGATATACAAACTGCCAGAAAGATGGGCAAACATCGTAGCTTCCGATGGTTAGTACTTTGGAAATTAAATGTATAATAATTTTTTCACAAAAAAGTGTTAATTTTCGAAAAAAAACCGCACGAATTAATGCTTACACCCAACACTTTTTCTGAGGAAAAGTCGGAAAATTCCAAGAAGTGACTTTTTTCCATATAAATTTTTTTTTCAATTTTTTATTTTAATAGTTTTTGTTTAGTCAAAAAGTTTTCGTTTGTTTTCCGCCGAGCTCCTCCTGTATTTATCTTTCGATTTCCTTGAAATTCGGTGCATGGGTGGCATTTTTGCTTAGATAAATGAGCAGGAAAACTACTCTTCTCTCCGGGAAGTGGACCAATGTCAATGGTTAAAACAAAAATATTGTACTCCCACAAGTATTGAATAAATAGAGTTATGATAAAATGTTTAAAAATTTAATCCCATATTTAATTTTTCATAAATTCGAAGAGTATCTGCGACAGCGAAGCGTTGTAGCTAGTCATGTAGAAAAAAAATTTTAAATTTTATTGAAATTAAAAAAATCCCCAAGTCAAAAATTTCTCGCAAATTAATTTTTTTTCGCATTCTTAATAATTTAAGTACAATATATTCACTTTCAATTAGAGCTACCAGCTTCTGCGGCTGTGCTACGAGCACGTGAGATTACCTAAGCTTTATTTTTATTGAATAATAGCTAAGTCACTAATGTATTTCCACTTTTCTTCTTTATTTATCTTTACACTAAGTACTGGGGCAATTTTTCAATGTCAACTTTCTTTGTTATCATCTTTTACATTGTAACAAAAGAACTAATTTTCTAAATTATAAATGTTATATCATTTTATATTGGTCAAGTAAAAAAACATTCATTATTTTGACATTAAATTGAAGATTTTTTTTTACCAAAATTAAAAATATTTTTTATTATTTTTTGTCATATTGAAGGTAATGTCATTATACCCTTCCCATAGAAACCGAAAACCTTGTATCTATTTGCAAAAAGTCAGCGAAATCAATAGCAGACTATAAGGTGAAGATAAGAACCACCCAACCACCTAAGCTTCTGAAGTTTCTGCCGAACCACTACTGATGTGTGTGTTCTGGCATTGTTCTGATGAAACTTAATTCAGCTGCCAGCTGTACACTTCTGGGCGATTGCTTCCTTCAGACCGTCTAATTGCTGACATTACAAGTCCGAATTAAAAATTTGGCCTTAGTAGAGAGCAGCTCATTTTGGTTGATTACTTGAATATCCCACTAAACACACAACATAACTTTCTTGGCAGTCAATCCGTGCTTGAAGACCTTCACTGATCTTCGATCACGAGCGTTTTCGTGATTCACTTTTCATCGTCAGTCACCATGAGGAATAGGCCTATTTTGTAGCGATTCACAAATGGAAATTTGCTCCATTAGACTTTTTCTGGTTAACTCATGCATCCAGGCTTTCTCAAGTGATTCCAAACTGATGATCAGACTCGATGACTTCCATTTTTTGATCGAAAATTTTCGACAGTTGGAATTAATGATTAGAAAAATCGCCCATTATAATTGTTAAATATTTTTTTGAAGCTTGTAACTCAATAAGTTCAGTGGAGTCTTAAAAGAGCAGTGTACATAATGTCGCTAAATTTCGTAATTTTCTTATATTAGAGAAAAATACGAAGTATATTTTTACGTCAATTAAAATAACAAGTTTCAAATAATGCTAATGATAGAAAAAAATAGCTTTTTACATTTATGTATAATACAAAATTCGCAACTTTGATCAATCAACATGAATTTAGGTAGATGTCTTCGCTGGGTTGTAAGCAAAGCTCCTAATTGTATGCAGCGTTTTTGGTTAGTTTGGTTGTGTATACAGTATATAAAACGTTGCATATATTTTAGGCGCTGTAAAGGGCAGCATTTTTTTTGTATTAATAAAGTATTTCGCTTTTCTGTTTTTAAGATTATTTTTATACAATGAAATTAGTTCACATTTCAACGTCCACTCCCAAACAGCTGTAAATATTGTAAAACTAAAGGAAGAAAATGCATCTACCAATAAACTAAACTAAAAGCAATATTATTGCATTGCATATGCCATATATACAATTTTTTTTTTAATATATTCGTAATAAAATGACACTAAGTCACGTGCGCTTCTCCAAATGCAACGCAGACATGCATGAAATTGGCCTGCGCATGGACTACTAATGTTTTCACAGGGGCATGAAATGTACGTAACTCAAAAGTAATGCAGAAAACTGAAGGAGCACTGTTATTGAAATTTTGAAATTATATCTCGAAAAGTAGTAATTTTTATACATATTGCAGTTGCGGTGTTTTTTCAAAGATGTTTAGAAAAACTCTAACGAAATGGCTATATTAACTCAAAGCGGGGAAAGGAAATTTAGTCAAATATTTAAATTAATATTTGGTTAATGCCAAACTAAATATTTTCATGGGTCAGTGGAATCGGAAGCAAGAAAGTGGTAAACGCAGCGTGTTTTTTGGAACCAAATAAACCTAATGTAAGGTCTAAGATAGTTATTATTTTTTTCATATATATTAAAAGTCCTATTATCATTTTAAATTAATTAAAGTTAAAGCTTTTTTGATTAAAAAGAATTATTATCATAAAACAAATATTTAAACCTTAAGAATAACTGCATTAAAGTGTGAAAAATATTTTTAAAAAATGCTATCCAGTTCTTAAATATAATTCATCACTTTTCAGATACTTAAAATTAAATTGGAAAATTTTGCATTGATTTATTTTGATTTAAACCAATTTAGGTAGAAGACAGCGTGCAAAGCCCCTAATTGTAGGCAATGCAATTTGTTCAATTTCTTTGTTTATGAAGCATGTTGATGCAAAGGGGATAGGTTTAAAGGGTAAATAAATAATTTTAAATTGAAATAAATTATAATAAAATGTTAATAATTAATAGAAAATTCAATAAAGTTTTCCGTATTAACTTTTTTCTATATATGTAGATACTGATATCAAATTTTATGCCAGATGAAAAAATTTAGAGGGATGAAAGCGCTCTAACTATGAAAATATTTCATGCAGTAACCGCTAGTGGAAGTAGGTGGAAGAGCAGGATCTCCACTTCGTAGGAAGGATCAAGTGCAGAGCGAACTGATTTCACCTAGGATTTCCAGCGGGCGTCAAATAGTGAACAGAAAAAGAGAATGGCGTGAATGGTTCGGCTACAATTACGTTAGCGGTGGACTCTGGAAAAATTTGATAGACTTGGAAAAGTTTAAATTTATTTGGCAAATATTATTAGATGTACGAGTTATATGATTACAGGTGTGTTTGTTGAAGTGTGCTGGTTTTACTAGTAGATGTCGCTAGCAATATGTATACATTTCTATGATTTGGCATGTATGTAATTTTTTTCTATTGACATTAACCTACAAAAATACGCAAGTCACATTCCGCCAAAATAATAACGTCATATTTGTTTACCTCAGTGAATATGGTATGTCGAGTTTCGTTCCAAGTAAATCGCATTTGCGGCATTCGTTGCTTTTCTTATTTCATCAAAAGAAAAAAGCAGCTGAAGCTGGTAGAAACTTATGGTGAACATGCTCCAGTGATTAGAACATGTGAGACATGGTTTCGTCAATTTAAAAGTGGAGATTTCGATTTGACAGACAATGAACATCCTGGTTCAGCGAAAAAGTTCGAAGACGAGGAATTGCATGTTGATCCAACCCAATCGCAACAAAAATTGGCAGAAACACTACATGTGACTCGAGGAGCAATTTGCCAACGTTTAAATGCCATGGGAAAGATCCAGAAGTATGGAAAATGGGTGCCACACCAGCTAAACGATAGACAAATGGAAAATCGAGAAACCGTTTGTGAAATGCTGCTTCAACGATTCGAAAGGAAATCTTTTCTACATCGAATTGTCACTTGGACGAAAAATGGATTTATTTTGAGAACCAGAAGCGAACAAAATCATGGCTTTCCCCTGGTGAAGCTGGCCCATCGACTGCAAGGCCAAATCGCTTTGGTCGTAAGACAAAGCTCTGTGTTTGGTGGGACCAGTGTGGTGTGGTGTACTACGAGTTGTTAAAACCTGGTGAAACGGTGAACACGGATCGCTACCGACAACAAATGATCAATTTGAATCATGCGTTGATCGAAAAACGGTCGCAATGAGCCCGAAGACATGACAAAGTTACTTTGCAACATGACAACACGCCGTCTCATACCGCTAAACTGGTGAAAGACACATTAAAAACACCTAATTGGGAAATATTATCGCACCCGCCGTACTCTCCAGACCTCGCTCCGTCCGATTATCACCTTTACGCATCGATGGGACACTCCCTTGCAGAGTAATGCTTCGCTAATTTTGAAGAAGTCGAAAAATGGCTCGTCGAATGGTTTGCCTCGAAAGAGAAAATTTTTTTTTGGAATGGTATCCATAATTTGCCTGAGAGATGGGCGAAATGTGTAGAAACCAATGGTCAATACTTTGAATAAAAAAATTTTGAGATTCCTCTGAAAATTAAGTGTTTTCTTTATTGAAAGAACCGGCAAATTTCAACCTACACCTCTTAGACTTTTTAAAATTTAGGATTTTTATTCTTTGGTCACCTTTGCCGTATCGGGAAGGCTCAGTTAATATTAATAGAAGCTTCCCAATGGGACTTTTCCATGATTTTGGGAACATAATGGTCTTTATAATTTTTATATCTGAAAACAACTTCTTTCTTGAAAAAAAAACTGGGGGCTTATATTAAAAAATACCCCCGTTTGGCAAGGTGTGAGAACATCCATTTTGATTTCTGAAATGTGGGCAAGCAAATTAATACTCGAATATGTGTGGAAAAAAATTCTCAATGAAGCAACGGCACTAGGTGATAGTAGAGATAGTCATTTATCAAAAAAGCTAAATCATTGAGCCGATTGAGTAGTTCAGATCAGAGGAAACGCATCGTTACTCCATCCAAAAGCATTGATGCTAGATCTAAGAGACAAAAAAGGGTCGTACTGCATTAACTCCGAGGCGACAATTCAACCAACATCCGAAATTATAGAAAAATATTTTTTCTGGTTGCTCTGCATAAAAATCCAACGGCCGTTCGGAGGTGGCTTAGAGTAAGCTGTAGGTGCCTCGATTTTATTGGAAAGCATCAACAGGGTGACTTGTAAGACGGCAACGTAAATAATTTGTTAAAGCAAGAAACTAAAATTTACTGCAGGAGATTTCATGTGAGGAATTTAAATGCTCAAAAGTTGAGTAATTCGAATTAAAACGGAATTCCAAAAATGTGTAAATTTATTTTCTTTACTACAAATTAGAAACGCTGCCTCTATTGAGACCCATCGTGTAATTTACGGTTGGTTAATCGGCTGTGGACCACCACTGTGTGCAACCACGTAATTGTGGCCTTCACACCTGCGATGAGTACGCAACAAACAAAATAAATCTGTAATTGATGCAAATGTCACTAGTTTGACAACAGAATGCACACACATGCACAGACACACATATGGTATAATACAAACACATACAATTACAACGACAGAAATTCCTATTGCAATACATATACGCTACACTGCACAGCAAACCGATTTCCAGTTGTCAGCAGCAGCTTTGACAAATAGAACAGCAACAACAATAACAACAATACGAATAGAAACACAAAAACAAATAAAAAAATAAAAAAAATCAGCGAAAGCAACGACGCTGACGACGAGGTGTCAATTGAAATTTGCACTTTTGCATTTCCGCATTATTTGCAACATGTTTTTTTTCTTTCTGCAATTGCATTGTAAGCACATTCCTGATGTGCCACAAATACACGCATAAAAATTTATATATCGCATAGATGTTTGTAAATATATAATATTACATATACTTGCGAGGATTTAGCTGCGGGCCTAGCAGCTGATGGCAAATGATGGATGTTATAGTTCAAAGAAATTTGTGTTAATGTAGATGGAATAAAAAAAACTCACTTAGCATTAGCAAAAAGCTGCGAATGAACTAGTTACAAACTACTTTCATACCAACTAGTCAGTTATTCACCATTCACGTTCACATACAAACAATTATAATTTTTAAGAGAAATCCTCTAACGAGTAGAGAGTGGTAAATTTTTTGTCTAAAATAAGACTGGTCCTATACTAGTTCGAAATGGACCAGTTATGTTTTTAACAGGAATTGGTGTTAATAGTAAAAATTGATATTTAAGGAAATACCAGGTAATATATTTAACAAATAATTGCATAATTTATATATGAAGTAAACACGTGGCTGTCGTTTTTAAAAAAATAATAATTATATTTAATATTTATTATTTTAAAAATATTCAAAAGCATTTTTAAGCGAGTTTTTTAACACGGTTATAATCATGATGCTCACAATTGGTAAGCTCTCTGTGAAAAATGTTAGTTTGGTACTAGTTTGAAAGAAACCCATATATAAGCTAGCTCAGTTGCTAGTCAAAATTTTTATATCTTTTTTTTTTTGTATTGGGTAAAGGGTAGACTAGTCTCGTACTCCAAATTTATGTTACCATATTTAAGAAAAAAAATTAATAGACACTTTGGTTGACCGCATTATTTTTAAATGGCGCTAGAGGAACCAGAAAGTACCAGAAAGGACATTCGTACGTACCTTAAAACACATAAAACATTCTAGGATTTCTCATTTATGTTCTTATTTTGAAATTATATATATTAATTGTATGCAGCTAAAGAATATCTATATACATAAATATTTATATACCTATTCCAAAGATTTGCTATAAATATTTTTGAGAATAAAATGTAATTTTTTGAGCTTTTTCAGTCATATTAAAAATGAAAAAGATACCAAATAACTTTAAATGGATCAAGGCCCAGTTTGATATATTTATGAACTAGTCCAACTTTAGTGATTTTCGGACCAGTTTAATAAATAACGACTGTACACTTGGTAATAACTGCACAGTTACATACAAACACTTTTATTTGCATATTGATGTCAAATTCAATTCCAAATCGATTTCGGGATTCACACGCTTTCAAATGCGCTAAGTAATACACGTATGTCAAAGAATACACAAATATATAACCAGTATGTATTGCTTCAGTTGTAGCTGATTGCTTTGGGCAAACATGTGCAAGTACTATATAAGTACTTACGAGTATTTGTATGTTTGAAAAATGTTTGAGTTTAATGGGTAGAGTGCTTCATATAATAGTTTACTCATCTCTTTTTTTTTGCCTTGATTGTAGCACTTTTTTGCCACAGAACTTCTGTTTACATACCCATCAACTACATATATATTGAATATATTAAATTAAATACGTACTTATATATATATATTTATCAGGAAATCTACATAAGCACTCCCGCCAGCATGACTTGTGCGTAATGAATATGACTCACATTTTTTATTGAATGTAAAATCACAAAACTAATGAAACCCAATTGTGACTGCGACGCTAATGTGTAAGTGTTGTAAAATGTCAGGTAAAAGTTTGCTCTACAACAAAAAGTGAATAAGGACAAAGCTGGTTGGCTGAGTAGCTGCCTGGCTAGCCCTTTTGCTCGGTGTCAGCAGGAAGGAAGGAAATGAATAGTATAATATGTGGTAAATTGCTAGCCGACAGGCACTTTGCCAATTTTTGCTTACACTACTACATACACTTCAATGTTATGTGTGTATGTATGTACAATGCTGTGGTTCTCTGCAACAATGTAATGTCACCTTAGAAAGCAGTTAACACTATGAGTGTGCAATAATCATGTAAATTTGATTGGATTACTCAAAGTCCACTGTTTGGTAGTAATAAGAGAACAATTGAACAAGTCAAGATTTATAAAAATATATATGTTTTGTATTCGAATAAATATATATTATTAATTAAAAAAATTACTTTCTGTGACTTCGGCTTGTAGGTCATGATTCTTCTATAAATGAGTATAAAAAAATATTAAAAAAAGAAGAAAATCGAACAAAATAACTCACTTTCTGAGTAGCTTGTGGATCAATTTGAGTTGGCCGAGTTTTTCGAAAAATCAACTGTACAATGTTTCAACGATTAAACATTTCGCGCACCTTTCTGTGCAGATTTTTTTTTAATAAGACGTCGGTATTAAGTCTTCATAGTCCAATTCAAACAAGTTTTGAAGCCATAATAAGCTGCAACGGCGGTGTAAACTGGATATCTCTCAGCTCTGTTTGACTGTACTATGTGGGCAGCTGTGAAGGAAAAGTGATACACCAATCATTCAGAGACGATTTGTTACTTAAAATTTATATTTGAAGCCCTCATTGCAATTATAGCAGGAACTGTGATGACTCCAGCAACACCAGCCGCGACGAACGTACCTAAACAGCCCTAAGCGCCATAAACACTCAGAGAGTGAATGGCCTAAACCAAAACCGACCTTGCGTGAGAACTGTCCTCGTAGCACTGGATTTGGCAAAAGCTTTTGGTACGGTCAACCACTCAGTGCTGCTCACGGACATTGAGGAATCTTCATTACCGCCGGGGTGGTGTCATGGGCTACCTGAGTAAGGAAAATTAAACAGGGAGTTCTTTCACTCTGCATACGAGTGCAATTGCCGCAAAACTTCAGGGGGCCGCAACAAAATACTCAAAGCGCTAGCCGGCAGCACCTGGGATAAAGACAAAAAAACCTTGCTGACAACCGGCCGGTCGTAAACTATGCTGCACCGATCTGGGCGGCGGGGACGAAAGAGATGCAGTTTAAGAAGTTAGAGGCCTGTGCCAAAACACTGCCCTTAGTACCGCGACAGGAAGCCTCCTGATGTCGCCGGAGCATCACCTGCACAGCGAAGCATCTATGATACGAGTTAAGGAGCATAATGCTTTGCTGTGCAACAATTTCTATTGGAATGCTACCGTAGGGAGCACACCATTAAGCACCTTATTGAAGCCGAACCTCTACCTAGACACATCAGAAAGGTAGTACTTGATATGAGGAGCACCATCCAGCAACACCTTCAATGACTCCCTTCCCGTGAATGGCGTGCTCGGAGTTAAGCTACCACCTATTGCAGACAACAAGCTCGAGCTGCCTCAAGAGACCCGCGTGACCCTGGTACAACTTAGATCTGGATATTGTAGCAGGTTAAGCTCCTACTTATCCAGACTCGACCCCAGCATACCCAACGTATGCCTTGCATGTGGAGAGTCTCCGCACAACCCTAACCACTGCTTCATAACCCCCCTCTCCCTTTTGGTCCAATCCCGTTGAAACAGCACGTTTCTTGGACCTTCCTTTAGATGACCTCGGCGACTTAGATCGATTAAGACTGTCCTAAGCAGGGTTAAGAAACCGCTACAACAACGTATGAAAGAAGAAGAAGAATGGTACATTAGCCGCGATACCGAGACATTTAAATAAATAAAAAATCATTGAAAAATATCTATTGGGAGAAACCAGATCTCAGACAACACTTTAGCTTCCAGATTATTCCATAATCTCCCGCGGAAGTCTTTGCGGTTAGAAAAGCTGCTGAGATAGCTAACAGCGGAGGAAACTTCTTAGATAATTTCAATATACCAGGTGTGTTTGTTGAAGGTTGCCGGTCTTACCAGTAAATGTCGCTAGCAATGTGTATAAATTTCTATGATTTGGCATGTATTTAATTTTTTTCTATTGACATTAACCTACAAAGTCACATTCCGCCAAAATAATAGCGTCATATTTGTTCACCTCAGTGAATATGTCGAGTTTCGTTCCAAGTAAATCGCATTTGCGGCATTCGTTGCTTTTCTTATTTCATCAAAAAAAAAAAAGCAGCTGAAGCTTACCGGTTACTGATAAAAACTTATGGTGAACATGCTCCAGTGTTTAGAACATGTGAGACATGGTTTCGTCAATTTAATAGTGGAGATTTCGATTTGACAGACAATGAACATCCTGATGCAGCGAAAAAGTTCGAAGACGAGGAATTGCAGGCCTTATTGGATGTTGATCCAACCCAATCGGAACCAAAATTGGCAGAAACACTACATGTGACTCGAGGAGCAATTTGCCAATGTTTAAAAGCCATGGGAAAGATCCAGAAGTATGGAAAATGGGTGCCACACCAGCTGAACGATAGACAAATGGAAAATCGAAAAACCGTTTGTGAAATGTTGCTTCAACATTTCAACGAAAGCAAATCTTTTCTGCATCGAATTGTCACGGGGGACGAAAAATTGATGTATTTTGAGAACCCGAAGCGAAAAAAAATCATGGCTTTCCCCTGGTGAAGCTGGCCCATCGACTGCAAGGCCAAATCGCTTTGACCGTTAGACAATGCTCTGTGTTTGGTGGGACCGGTGTGGTGTGGTGTACTACGAGCTGGTGAAAGACACATTAAAAACACTTAATTGGGAAATATTATCGCCCCCGCTGTACTCTCCAGACCTCGCCCCGTCCGACTATCACCTTTTCGCATCGATGGGACACTCCCTTGCAGAGCAGTGCTTCGCTAATTTTGAAGAAGTCGAAAAATGGCTCGTCGAATGGTTTGCCTCGAAAGAGAAAAAGTTTTTTTTGGAATAGTATCCATAATTTGCCTGAGAGATGGGCGATATGTGTAGAAACCAATAGTCAATACTTTGAATAAAAAATTTTTGAGATTCCTCTGAAAATTAAGTGTTTTCTTTATCGAAAAAAACGGCAAATTTCAACTAACATACCTGGTATAGATCGATAGCCAAGCATCAGAAAATGTTCTTAAAAGCAATAAAGTGATAAATTTAGCGGCTGCAAGAAAGCGGTTGCATTTCAAATATACTTGGTATCAGGCTAATAGAGCCTTTGTAGCATTCGTCTGGCTACTGAACCAGTATAGGAGATATGCAAATCACTAAAAACGATGCGGAGTGAAATTTCCGATTAAGCCCACAGAGTGAATGCCTAACGACATACAGGGTTTCCAAGCTTATATGTAAAGGCACCAAAGAGAGACGAATAGGCTTTTTGTGCATGTGGTTCCGAAGGAAGGTTGTTGCCTTAATGACAAATCAAGGCATCACAAGCGAGCCGAATGAGCATCAGTGATGACACAGGCTGGAAATTCAGGGAAGAAAGCTTCTGTCCGCCTTTATTTGTTACTAATCTTAGATATCTAGGAGTTCAAAGGAGTAGATATAGTACCAAATTAGATATTAATGAACACTCAACCTTCACAAAAAGCGTTAATAGCTTGAACCAAACTGAATCTTCATTTGACTTCAACACGACCAGCTGTAGTGTCTATAAATGTTATGACAGCCAGTCTCTTAACCTAAGCTATAACTTTGAAAAAACGTAACGCTTTAATCACCATAGAGGGATATTAGCTTGTTGTATATTTCTTGGAAATTTTTGAAAGGGGCTGTGGTCCAAAATATCTTATACCATATATACCAAATAATAAATTCACATTACTAAAGAGAAATATGCTTTCCAGTTGAATGTGTATAATATATGAGAAACAAAGCATCCTATCATCTTTTAGGTGTGTCTCCTCACCATATAAGTTGTGTGCCTACTATAAACTAAGCCCAAATGTAGGCAACGAAATTTTAACAATTATTTTATATGAATTTTATTATTTTTGATATTTATGTTGCCTACATTTGTGCTGTTGGGAAATGAAAAATAAACTTCGGAACTTATGTAGGACAGAGTTAACAGTCTAGAAGTTATATTATTGAGATATCAACATTGAAACCTTGCAATTTAAGTCACAAATACTTGTTTAATTAAAAGTTTTGCTTGATTGGTTGAACTGGGATGTCTGGAAAAGCAAAGGATTTCCGTATTATTTATAATATATTCGGTAACCTCCATCGCTGTGTTTTCCACAATTCTTACATTCCCTAGATTACACTACAAATACTAGGTGGTAAAATAAAATATTCAGTGCCTAAATGTAGGCAATGCATATTGTTTAGAAATTATAAAACGTTGTCTACATTTATGCTGAAAACTAATCAGTGCGAACTTATCATTTGAAAACTTCTTAGGGTTCAAAACGAGCGTAAATGTTTGGCTCCTATAAATTTATGGAAAAGTGTTTTTTATACAACGGCATTTGCTAATAAATAAATCAGAATCTAAAAAATTAAAGTAAATTTGCCTCCCTGAAAATTACATTTAAGAAAATACTAAGTATTTTGAAAATATTGGTTTATATAAAATGAAGATTAAAATATTATTAATATTTATAAAAAATATGTATATTTGCTATATATTCATATACTATATTTATATATTTAAATACTGTATTTAATAAATTCTACATCACCCTTCGAATGAGGCACGTCCTAGCAATTGTTGTTGCTGTTCGCGCATCAACTTTCGCTCGGCGATCTTCTTCTGCTCCTCCTTTTGTTCACGCTGTTCTTGCTGATGATGCTGTTGCTGTTGTTGCTTTTTACGATGTTGACGATCCTCGCCAAGGCCATAAAGGCCAGCAACAGCAGCCATGTTGGAGTTGCAGCGTCAACTGCTGCCCCTGCCGCTGCTGCTTTGGCTGCTAACGCACGATGTAAGGAGCTTTTTTGTTGCTATTTAACTAGCTCCGTTCTCTTTTCGATGTTACTATATACATATATATGTTAAGAGTGCTGTTAAAGATTTACTGACTGTTGCTGCTGTTGTTGTTTTGGTTTATATTGTTGTTGTATATGTACAACTTTGTATTGATTGTATTGGCAATTAAACATTTTGATAAACATTTACACTAAATGAAACAATTAGGTGTATATAGATTGTATAAATTTTTTTTTTTAATTTTTGCTCAAAGCAAAAAAAAAGCAGTTTTTAAATACACATTATTTTCAAATATGTATTAACTTTGCTACACCCTCTATTTTAACTATCCACATTATTGAGCTGTTGTTTGCTTTAAAATAGAAATAAATATAATTAATATTTCCTCCTCATAACACGTTAGCAGTATAGCTCAAGTTGCATACTTTTAGGAGCGATATTTTCACTCATTCATTAAATGAAACATAAATTAAAACGAATATCGCATATTATATTTAAATGATTTTTAATATATCTAATTAGTGATATTCTGCTGTTAAAAATGTAGAAAATAAAATTTATAATGTATTAAATATCCAAAAGTATTTGATAACATTAAACTATTTTTGTGGTATTATTTTGCACTTTACTCCTAATTAGAGTAGAATAATCATATTATGTTTAAAATCCATTAGGTGGCGTATAGGTGTGTGTCTATGATAAAATTAGCCGAAATGTAGGCAATATTAAATTTGTACTTCTTGAATAATAAACAGTAGTAACTATTAGTGATTTTTTTGTTTTTTTATTCGGGAAAAACAGACATAGAAGTTAAAATTGACTGCATATATAGTTCGGATATAATTTTATACTCACTATTAGTGAAATAAGAATAAAATGATTTAATGACTGTATATTCATCCTAGAAAAAGTCTCACTATTATTTAACAAATCATACCCAATACACTTACTAAGGCTGAGGGAATGCTAAAATAAAGTTAAAGTACGTAGAAAAAGTTTATGTTAAGTATTTTTAATACCCTGTTCGAAAATTTTCACGTTATCAATTAGGAATATTTGATGAAATAGAAAAGTAAAAATTATATGTTGCTTTTAACACGCTTCCAAAACCCACCGAAATTTTTTTTCAAACACCTAATTATAGGCAGTGTTTTCCTTTGTTTTTTGCTATGAAAAATGTTTGCATACATTTAGGATGCTTTTCAATGACCAAGAGAACAAGTTAACTCAATGCCTTGCAAATTGCTTTCAACACTCTTTGAAAGCTTCCAGTGAAATTGTATCAAAATGTCTAATGCATCAAAATAGCAAAGCTACCTGTAAAATTCGTTTTATTTTGAAATTAAAAATGTTGGCCTACATTTAGGATGCTATATAATGGCCTACAGTTAGGACGCTATATTATGGTCAAGAGAATGTAGTAACTTAATATACAAAAAAGAAAGAAATCGGCACTAAAGAAAAATATTTCTCCCTAAATTATTTATCTTCATTTGATGAAACTCTCTTACCATTTTTTAATTTATGTCAACCGAAAGCATTTCACAAAAATGTACTCAACTCAAAATTTTGGCCTACATTTAGGATGCTATTAAGTTGAAATAAAATATATTGTAGAACAAAAATTAAAAACAAAATTTAAGGACTAATAAAATTTTTATAAATGCAATTAAGAATATTTATTGAAACGGAAAATTCTTTTGTACCTAGATTTTCAATTCAGCTGACCAGAAAGTACCGTTATCGCTAAAAACTTAGGTTTGCCCAAAGTACCTTGTAAGCAATAGTAAAATAGTAGTAAAATTTGATTTTCATTACAACCGCAAACTTGGCCTACATTTAGGCACTTTTTAATTAGGAGAGAAAGTTAATATATGGTTTAAAAAATTGAAAATCGAAGCTTAAGAGAAAGAAATCTTTTACAAATTTTACATTATGCTAATAAAAAAAAAATTATTTTCAACAGCGTTATCGCCAAAATTTGGAGCTTAATGAAAGCACCTCATTGTAGACACAATATTTGATGAGGGAAATTTTTAAAGATTCTGAACGCAATGTAAAGACGGCAAGACTGGTGCTGTTTAGGGAAATAGAAAAATATCATTAAAGTTTTCGGAAACTCTAAGACCAAAAACATGTTTCTACAACCTGTTGTAAGGTGCGTCACTGGTTGCGCAATAAATTCGTCTTTTACCATGGCGATCAGATTGGCGACAATCACTAGATCCAGTCTTAAGAAAAAATTTTATTTGTTCACTCCTTTAAGATTTGCACTCGGTTTTTGTTAAACGCAAACACAATGAATCACCTTCGTGAAGAATTTGTTTAAGAAAAACACTGAGTACTACTTGGAAGGGTTACAGAGACAGTAGTATCACTGGGAAAAGTGTTTAGAGTTGCAAGCAGACTATTTTGAAAAATAAAAATTCAAACAAAAAAGCTCAGGAAAAATATCTTTTATTTTGGTTAGGAGGGAATTTTTTCAGACTAGACCATTTATTATAATTGCCAAAAAAAACATTGCCTACATTTAGGATGTTAAAAGTATTATGCAAAAAATTATAATTTTTTTTTTTTTTAATTAAACGCGATGGCTATAGTGATATGAATAGAAATGTTTCTGTATTTTTTATTTAAAAGTTTTGTTAGTTTTTGCAATAAAAAAATAAAGACTTTTTTTATTGTAGAAATTAAAATTTATTTCAAGCTTCATGATATTATTTTTTTTTTATCTTATTTGCTGGTAAAATATTTTTTTTTATATTAATTTAGTGTTAAATTAATTTTTAGATAATATCTTGATTTATTATTTTTCTTTTCCCTCCACGAATTATTGACATCTATAAATAGGAAAGCTGCATTTCAGAAGAATTTGCACTTTTTAACAATTCTTGGTATTAAATTAATTTTGTGATATTTACGGCATTTTAATTTTTAAAAATTTTACAAAAAAAAAAACACTCCTGCTCCTCATTATAACTAAGAGTATATTTCTAGGTATTATAATTTTTATTGCCACTTTTATTGTTGAAATTGTTAAGATTTCCCTACCACTTAGCCTGCAAATCAAAAAGAAATATGTTTGATAGCTATTTGTAGAGCAAGAGGAATACCAAAGGAAATACTTGAAGAGGAAAAAAAAAACAGAAAAACGAAAATCAAATGAAACAAGCTGAGTGCTTACAGTAATAATAAATAAACAAACATAAATAAAAAGGGAATAAAAATAAAAATAAAAATGTTTGAATATACTTTAGCAGTAGTGTGCATATATCTCGTATGTACACGTATATATTTATATAGAATATTTTTCATTTCGCTTTCGCTGCGCTTGAATTTCAGCCGAGTTCCTTCCCAACGTACCACTTGATTTTTATGCCAGCCATTAAGTGCAGTACGGGCATAGGCAAGTGTTTTCATTTTAAATCAGACAAATATATTTACATATATATGTATACCATATACACTAGTGCAAGTGTGTCGGTATTTGTGTGTGTGTGTGTTGGAGTGCTTTATGCAGTCAAAGTAAAAGTAGTTGTTATTTTAAATTATTAAAATGCAATTTTCCATTCGGACTTTTTGACACAAACACATATATACATACATATGCAAATTAAATATTTTTTTTGCTGAATTTTCCAACTTTATCTTTTTTTATTTTATTGCAAGCTTTTTCATCAGTTATTGCATTAGTACTTACAGTTGTTTTAGACTGAATCATGGGGATTTACTTGCTCTAGAATTTTAATATATAGTTTAAAAAAAATATTTATTTTCTATGAAAATTTTAAAAAATTTCCAATATTTTTTGAAAATTCATTTTTGGTTTAATTTTTTTTAAAAAGTATTTTAGAAAATTTATTTTTTTTTGTTATTTTTTTGGAGAGTGTTTCTAATGTTGTTTATCATTTTCATTAAGACAGTATTCGAATAAGCTTTATATTAAGCTATTTGAAAGGTAAAATCACAAAAAAATCGAATTTTACACATCGAAATCGCTTTTTAATTTTTTTCAGTTTGGCATAATGTCTAAAGTCTAAAGAAAATGGAAAAGGAACTAAAAAAAAAAACATTATTTGAAAATTATTCCAGAATCCTAACCTATTTCGCAATTAAAAAAAGTAAAATATTTGGACGTAACCTCACTTTTTTTTTAAATCCCGTGACCCGATAAAGCTGCCAATATTTTTTTATAGAAACTGCTCTTGTGGCATGGAACATTTTCAGAATTTGAGTTTATCACCTTACAAAGTCCTGAGAAAAAAACTATTTCTTAATATTGGAAAATTTTAATATTTTTCGAAAACGATAATAAATAGAAATTTTAAGTTTGAAGCAACGAATTATTTTATTGACACCAACAACTTCCGAGATAATGAGTCTGATATAATTTTGGTGTTGTGATTCTCAAAAGTTCGATTTTGACTAAATTTTTAATTAATGTTTTTTTTTAACTGAGAGTAAATTTTACAATACTCAAATATTTTATTTTTCAGTGTCGATAAAAAAATTTTAATTACTACTTTTTTAAGTAAAAAAATAAATCTAATCAAAGAATACCATCCCATATTCCATATCCCATGCAATTTATATTTTTTACGTTTAATAGAGGGAAATAATATATTTTTTTAAATAAGATTTCAGAAAACTTTATAGCTGCCGCTAATACAAAAAAAAATTAACATATATATTTACGGATAAGTAAGTATTTACGATACCTCTTAAGTTATAAAAAAAAAATTACCAAATAAAAACAAAAGAAAAGAAAATAAAAGAAAAATATATTGCAAATGAACTCTAGCATAATAAGTTTATTTCTCGTCTCCTTGTTACTTTTCGCTTCCGCTACTTGTTGTTTCGCGTACTTAAGTACGGTTATTCGCGCCGACGCTCATATAGCATTGTACGACTATGATATCCTCCCACTGCCGCTCTCTCGCACAACTCTTGTCACAATGTCATCGGCGCTCATTTTTTTTTACTTGGTTTGAATGATGAAGCTCATGTTTTATGCAATAATGTAAAAGTGGTAAAAACGAATGTAAATGAAGGGAAAGCAACAGTAAAAAGAGAAATTAAAATAAACAAAAAAAAAGTGTATAATAGTAATATAACAACGGAAAACTGTTACCACCGTAGCGGTGTAGGTGTAGAGAGCGAGAAAAAAGAAAGCCTGTTGGGAATAAAACATAGGCAGAGTACTAAAAATATAAAAAAGAGTAAAGAAATTAAATTTTTTTATCCACCACAGACCGCTGGTTGCCTAAACAATTTTTTTGTGTTGTTGTTGCTTGAAATGTATATTTGCATTCGCTAGTCGCTGGTTTATTGTTGATAGTTTCATTTTTCTATTATTTCATATTATTTCCACACAAAAGGAATTATTAAATGCACATGTATGCAAATAAGGGTGTGCCAAAAGTAGCTGGGATAAAAATTTTGGGGTTTCGGCGCTTAGAATTAAGTCTAATGTTACGAGATTTACATTAAATTTTTTTGGCAAGCAATTTTTTATGGCATGACATTAATTATGTTTAGCCACATTTTACTTCAAAAATTAAATAAAAAAAAATAAAATATTAAGAAATCATTTTTGTTTTAAGCTATTTTTTGTTGAGCTAAATTTTATGGTAAGCAATAAATTTGCTTAGAAACGTCTAAATTAAGCAACATGATTTTTTGGAACTATTTTTATGTTTAGTAACTTACGTTAGGAAATATTTGTTTAATATATGCTCTAAGAAACTTCAACATTTTATGTCAAGAAATTTTTGGGTTTTAAAGCGTTTTTATTTTAGCGATATTTTCTGCTAAGTAAAAAGGCTCACTCTTTAGATATATTGTGTTCAGAAACTTCATAGATTGAGGAATACATGTATTATGTTGAGAATTATTTTTTTATTAGCCACATTTTATGTTATGAACATTTTTGGTTTAACAATGTTTAGGTTAAAATTTAATGTTTTTGTTAATACGCAGCTTGTTTTAACGCCAATTTAGACTAAAAAATATTTTCTGATTGAAAATACTTTAGGTTTGGCAGCAAGTTATGCTCAAAATTTAAACCTGTTTTAAAATAATTTTTGTTAAGAAGCATTTTTGTTCACTAACATTTTATGTACCGGAATAATTTTTTTTCTTAATTTTTCCATAAACATGTAAAATTTTTATTAAAATATTTTATGTTTAGCCATATTTTATGTTAAAAAATAATTTAAGGTTGAGAGCAGATTTTTGTTTTAAAGAACTTCATATAAGGAAATGAGATTTGTTTTAAACATTTTTTGTCCAGGTAACTTTTGGTAGGAAAAATATTTTTCTAATATAGCATCTTTTTTTATAAAATAAAATTAATTTTGGTTTAAATATTTTAGGCCTAAAAATATTTTTAGTAAAGAAATTATTTTTGGTTGAAAGAAATTCTTTAAAGCATTTTTTATAAAAAAAATAATTTTGATTTTTAATATGTCTAGCCATATATTATGTTATGACATAACTTTCGGTTTGAAGTTTATTTTTCTGTTAAAGCATTTTTCGTAAAATAATTAATTTTATGTTTTAATATTTTTAGTCCAAATATATTTTTGATGTTAAGACATAATTTTTGGCTGGAACTTTTTTTTTGTTTTAAAACTTTTAAAGTTTTTATTTGTAGCCACATTTAATATCGACTTCCTTAGCTAGCAACTTTAAGGCTGTAATTTTCGCAATTTATATAACACTGGCAGATGAAAGCATAGATTTTTTATAAGTCACCCTAATGTACAATCCACATGTAAATAATAAATATTTGTACATACTAGTTATTGTTGAGGTCTTGGCTTTTATTGTTGCTTGTACTACGATTTTATTGCGCGTATATACTGACCCCAGATGGAGAATTCAAAAAAAGAAAAAAAAAAAATAATTCTTGCTCGCGTGAGAACCATGTCGCTGACTACCAATAGGGGTGCTACTACTGTACCCTCCACACCCACCACTCCTTGCGTCTGACAGTGAAACAGTGAACTTCCGTTGTTATAACATTTCGCTCGTCTAAAACACATTGTTGCTTGACATCAGGAAATTTCTTTTTACACCGGGCGACACATGTGCATATGTACATACATACATTCCTATAGATTTGTAGACATACATATGTGTCTGTATGTTGGTACACTGAGTTAGTATGTGACATGTTAGAAAGCGGAAATGAAGACATATTTTGAGGCTAAATTTTAGTTACAACAATTTCCTGCCTGCCCACCTGCTATACGACTGGCATTTTACAAGCATATTTACATATATACAAGAATTTATGAGTACTCATATTAATATTTTTTTGTTCTTGTTTGTATTTAAATAAAGGATTTATTTGTTTTAGGCACACACACACACAAACATCTGTATATTTACATTCCACTATTTTATGTACATAGTTGCATAAACAAACTGTAGTGTTTTATTTATATATATGTATGCACGAGTATATGCATACGTGTGCGTCTGCCTATTGTTGTTATTAACTCAGTTGAATATGTATAGGTATAAGCATGTATGTGTATATGTATATGTAAGCATTCTTACTAGCTTACAACTGGATTTTTGAGAGGATATCAAAAATTCTATGTGAATTTTTGCTTAAAATTTATGATTCTTGTTATATATATACATACATATATAAAAAATGTGCTTTCCTTGCGTCAACACTGAAATACGTGGGACAACAACTAAGTTGAATATATGTATGTTTTATGTGTGTGTGGCTGTTCACATGGTCTATTTGCAGATCGTTGACATACAAAAATTTTAAGTAACTGTTATTTGAATTTATTTATTTTTCTTGTTCTTTTTTCGAAAATCTCTGTATAAATGCATTTCATAATTTATTATTATGGACTTTGGTTGCATGTATTTCATATTTTAATAACTTTTCAAATAGACCAGAAATTGAATTCTATGGCAAATCTGCGAGTTGAGATAAGAGTTGAAATATGACTGCAGAATAAATAAAATAAAATAAAAAAATAAAATAAAAAAATAAAATAAAGTAAAATAAAATAAAATAAAATAAATTAAAGTAAAATAAAATAAAATAAAATAAAATAAAATAAAATAAAATAAAATAAAATAAAATAAAATAAAATAAAATAAAATAAAATAAAATAAATAAAATAAAATAAAATAAAATAAAATAAAATAAAATAAAATAAAATAAAATAAAATAAAATAAAATAAAATAAAATAAAATTAAATAAAATAAAATAAAATAAAATAAAACAAAATAAAATAAAATAAAACAAAATAAAATAAAATAAAATAAAATAAAATAAAATAAAATAAAATAATATAAAATAAAATAAAATAAAATAAAATAAAATAAAATAAAATAAAATAAAATAAAATAAAGTAAAATAAAATAAAATAAAATACAATAAAATAAAATAAAATAAAATAAAATAAAATAAAATAAAATAAAATAAAATAAAATAAAATAAAATAAAATAAAATAAAATAAAATAAAATAAAATAAAATAAAATAAAATAAAATAAAATAAAATAAAATAAAATAAAATAAAATAAAATAAAATAAAAATAAATAAAATAAAATAAGATAATATAAAATAAAATAAAAAAAAAAATCAAATAAAAAAAAAAAAAATAAAATAAAATAAAATAAAATAAAATAAAATAAAATAAAATAAAATAAAATAAAATAAAATAAAATATAATAAAATAAAATAAAATAAAATACAATAAAATAAAAATAAATAAAATAAAATAAAAATAAATAAAATAAAATAAGATAATATAAAATAAAATAAAAAAAAATCAAATAAAAAAAATCAAATAAAACAAAATAAAATAAAATAAAATAAAAAAAGAAATAAAATGAAATAAAATAAAATAAAATAAAATTAAATTAAATTAGATTAAATTGAATTCAATAAAATGAAAAAAAAATTAAATTAAATTAAATAAAATGAAAAAAAATAAAATAAAATGAATCAGAATAAAATAAAACTTCAAGTTATGAGCATAACTCACTTTTAAAAGCAGAAAGTTGCCAGTTTGGTGTACAGAATAAAAAATAGTTAAGCTAACAGAAAAAATATCAAATTTTTCCGAAAGAATTATTTAAAATACAACTAATGTTTTCATATGTATGTGCAAAAAAGATAATTATTTAAATATATTCTACATATACATGTACATAGCAAGAAATATGTTTTTAAAAAAAGAAATAACTAAATTGATACATTGTTACACATTTTTAAATAAACCATTTAATTACGTATAATTAGATTTAATGCTTGTAATTGAACTTAAATTCCCATTTAAATTTGTTAATTTTATTATTGTCGCTCTTTGTGTGCAAAATTAAAGCTAAATGAAATTTATTTATTAAATGGTAATAAATTGCAATAAATAAAAATTAATTAAAATTTTGCTCACAACGAAAAGTATATAAATCAGATTAAATTAAATTAAATTAAATATATGTTGCATTAGTTTAGGCGCTTGTTGGGGGTAGAGTGGGGGTAGTTAGGTAGACATTTGTGCGGTGAATTTAATGTTTTATTTTTATTATGTATTTGTATAAAAACATACATTTTCATATATTAGGGTGGTTAAAAAATGTAAAAAAAAATAAAAAAATTGGAAGGCAAATAAATAAAAATTTACGTACAAGTGGTATTTTATTTAATTTTTATTAATTTTAGCATTTTTTGCCTTCGAATTATTGAATAAAAAGTAAATATATATTTAGCGTGCCTGCTTATTTACTTTTACTGCTAGTAACTTCTCCTTAAAAAAAAAAATGTTTTTATTCGAAAAAAATTTTTTGAGAAACATTTCTTGTTATTCTAGAAATTTTAGTTATATTTTCAAAAAAAAAATATTATTTATTTAAAACTTTGCATCAAAATCAATAGCCAAATCAACTCTCCGCTACAAAATCGCTTAAAGAGTGACCCTAAGTTATGTATGGAATGTACGCTGTAGTTATGTATTTATTTTACACTAAAATTCACAAATTTGGTTAAATACCTGCTCGATGAAGCGACATGACAGAAATGCGTGAAAATAGGTGTTATTTGTGACAGCGGAAAATTGAGAAAATTATTTTTAGTTATAAATTTTATTTAACCTTCTTAACAGGAAGTAAAATATGCCGCACGCATATATGGCAATTAAAAATCAAAAAAACAACAAAAAAAATTTTTTTTAACATTTTTTTCCTACAAAATGTGGCGGACAGTTCATCACTGAATTGTGACATATGCAAATGAAGCAACTTACAAGCGTAAAAGTCGATGGACATACATAATTCGATTTAAATATTTCGCTGCAAGCATTTAAATATGCTAAATAAAAAACAACAAAAACAACAACAACCTATAACAATTAAAGCAATTTTTTGCTGAAATTAAAACAATTTAAAAACCATTTTCAGCCCTGACCCGTACGATGCGTGAATGGGAAATTAATTTCCCTTATGTAAAATACAACAACAAAAAATTGTTAAAGAGAAAAGCAACAACAAGTATAATCGAAAAAAAACAAAGTACTCTGTTAGCATGCCACAAATGCATATGTATGTACATATGTGTGTACACATATTGATGTATTTTAAATATACACGTATGTATGTATGTACAATATGTTGCAGCTAATGCATATAAACAAACAAAAAGGATAATATCCAATAGCCAACCGATACACAAACACACAAACACATGTGTAACTTTAATATGCGCTAGTGCATGTCATTAGCACAGTCTATGTGTAGACATACATATATAGGTATAACAGTGTATTCCGTGTTGCATGAAAAATAGCCACAACTGAGCGTTTTTAGTTTTTCATCATTTCAACGCTCTTTTTATATACTCGTATGTACATATGAATGCATACATATAACAGTTATTTGATTTTATTGCTCTACTGCTGTTTATAGAAATCGATAAATAAAACAAACAACAACAACAACAATAGCAGCACAGATTGACACGATACAGAACGTAAGGGTTTAGCTAAAGCTGTCAATATAACTATGTGTGCGTGTGTGCGTTCAATGATGAGAATGTGTGTATGGCAGTACCCTGTAGGCAAAAATACGAGTTTGTTAATTAGAGTCCAACAAACAAACGGTGGTGGTTATTATTATTTCTCTCATTACTGGTTGACTTATTTACGAATAACGAACTGGTATAATTTCGTCATGAAAATACTAGTATTTAACTAGAATTTTTGCATACTAGTCTACCTTTTTCCTGCAGGGTGGTTGCAGAGGGCATACATACATATATGCACATTCTTCTCTTTGTGGCTGTTGTGGTTCTGCTGCAGCGCGGTAACTGTAAAATTTCAGGTTTATTTGCTCTTATTCCACACAAATGTGTGAAAATAGCAACAGAAACAACAATAGTGCTTTTCAAAAAAAAAAAATCGTTAACCTAACTGTAGCAAACATTATAAATGGTAATAATATTATATCCACATGAGCTTATTGTAGTGAGCTCCATGGAATTTCGGGTATTTAGTCTCAAGCGCATACAGCTTAAAAGAGCAAAATTGATAGGTACATACATACAAATATACGAATATACTCGCCATGGTAAAAATATGTTTTTCTAAAAAAACTGTATACATACATACCATATATGTGTCATTGAGTATTTATATGCTCATTTTTTATATTTCTATTTTCATATATAAATATGTAAGTATGTATGCTTAAATGAAGACTCTCATACATACATCAACCTTTTGCCTTTACTCATCGTCATTAAACTACTGAAATGTCACATTATGTCAGTGTAGTATATGTATAATATTTATACGAAACTCCCACTATGACTGAGTAGATTTTTAACAACATCATTGAGGACACTTTTTTATGACAGAAATAAATGTTTAAATATTACTACCGCTCAAGGGTATGAGATTTTGGCTTAAGAAGGAGTGCTTAAAGTGAGCCTAGGTAAAACTAGTCAATTTCCAAAAGTAGCACGATGAAATCTTTAAGATTCTGTATAAAACAGCACAATATTTATAAACAAAAATAATTTAATTTAAATTGTTGTAAGTCATTGTTGAGCAGAAATTTTTTATTAATTTTAGTCTATACATTAAATATACAAATGCCTAAAAAATTATAGAATGTGAACAGTAACACATTGCCTGGAGAACTATTATTCGAATCTTAATTATTTTCTATTTAATTATTTCATGCCAAAAATATCACTCATACGCCGTGTGCGCTCTTCCAATGACAACACATTGTATAAACAACGTATATTTGCTATAAAGACGTTCTATGAAGGAAAATAGATGAATAATCGGCAAGTGGTATGTAGCATATAATTGGAAATATATAGTAAGATATCTTTTAGTTAAACATATGACAGCCAACGCAGCGCTAAATGATTGAAAGATGTTGGAATAGATGTAGCTGCATATGTGTTTACGTATACATATTATATACGAGTATTCATCTAGAACCCATCTGGTCTGTCAGTTGGCTATATGACTTATTATACACAATTCTATGTACACATTGACATATATATGTATGCTAGTGTCTAAATGTATGAGGTGTTAAGCTTGTTTACACTTGTACGACAGCCAACGAACAGCTGCGGCAACATGTAATCACAGCAAAATTGTGACGATTGACTTAATGTAAACAACAATAAATGAGATAAGTGATTTGTTCTACTTGCCATAAGCGTACGAAAGAAAGCAAAATGTGTTCAGGAGAAAATTATAAAGATTATTACAGGGAGTGAATATAAAATGGAGGCGGCAAGAGATGCGCTGAAGACCTTTTGAAATATTTTTTTAATGAAATAAAATAAAATAAAATTTAATTAAAAAATAAAAATTAAAATAAAATAAAATAAAATGAAATAAAATAAAATAATATAAAATAAAATAAAACGCACTAAATTAAAATAAAATAAAATAAAATAAAATAAAATAAAATAAAATAAAATAAAATAAAATAAAATAAAATAAAATAAAATAAAATAACATAAAATAAAATAAAATAAAATAAAATAAAATAAAATAAAATAAAATAAAATAAAATAAAATAAAATAAAATAAAATAAAACAAAATAAAATAAAATAAAAAAAATAAAATAAATAAAAAAAAAATAATTTGAATAAAATAAAATAAAATAAAATAAAATAAAATAAAATAAAATAAAATAAAATAAAATAAAATAAAATAAAATAAAATAAAATAAAATAAAATAAAATAAAATAAAATAAAATAAAATAAAATAAAATAAAATAAAATAAAATAAAATAAAATAAAATAAAATAAAATAAAATAAAATAAAATAAAATAAAATAAAATAAAATAAAATAAAATAAAATAAAATAAAATAAAGTAAAATAAAATAAAATAAAATAAAATAAAATAAAATAAAATAAAATAAAATAAAATAAAATAAAATAAAATAAAATAAAATAAAATAAAATAAAATAAAATAAAATAAAATAAAATAAAATAAAATAAAATAAAATAAAATAAAATAAAATAAAATAAAATAAAATAAAATAAAATAAAATAAAATAAAATAAAATAAAATAAAATAAAATAAAATAAAATAAAATAAAATAAAATAAAATAAAATAAAATAAAATAAAATAAAATAAAATAAAATAAAATAAAATAAAATAAAATAAAATAAAATAAAATAAAATAAAATAAAATAAAATAAAATAAAATAAAATAAAATAAAATAAAATAAAATAAAATAAAATAAAATATAATAAAATAAAATAAAAAATAAAAAATAAAATAAAATAAAATAAAATAAAATAAAATAAAATAAAATAAAAATAAAGATGTGTAAAAGGAAACTATAACGAAGTAATTTAAAAAATAATATAATTTATATGAAAATAAAATCACATGAAACAAAACGATATAAAAATTGCTACAAAATTTAATTACAGAAACTATGGCTTTAAGGTTGAGTAAATAATTTAGGTAGTTGCCTTGCAACATTAATTTTTCCCCAAAAAGCCACACACGGCATGTCAAATAATATATACCGCGTTGAAATAAAATCGTACGTTTGAAATTTTTTTCGGTTGTGACATCATTAAGTCTTCTCAATGGCCTTAATTTGAAATGCAACGAAATAAATATGTGCAGACACACCCTTATTGCTGATTGACAGCACCTACAGTCTCTGCGGCATTTTTGGTGCTGCAACAGCATAGTCGATATGAAGAGTAAATATCAAAAAGTCACGTGTGCACATATATCTCGTCTTACATATACAAATACAGTGCACATTAAGATAAAATTTTATATACATGTACCTACATATGCATCCAATGCAATTACGAACTCTTGGCGAGTCCTCATTTTATTTAACTATTTGTTTTATTTTACTTTTTCTAACAAACCGAAATTGTAAATAAAAATACTTTTAAACTCAAACAGGCTTACAAAGTAAACATATCGTGGTTGACCAGCTTTTGCAATCGCCCAGAAGTCGCATGACAGTAAGTAATACCAATATAACCAATACACACACAAACACATAGAAGCAAATACGTGTATGTAAGTATGGAATGAGAATTTTATTGAACTGGATATCTAAAAGAAATGGCAATAAAATGGAATGAAGTAGCAAAAAGTCGAGGACTTGAGGTTAGGCATTTGTAGTGAAAAAAAAACAAATAAAGAAATAAAATAAAATAAAATAAAATAAATGAAACCAAAGAGACACAAATTTTGCAAAAAGGGAAGGAGTTGCTAAAAAGTTTTCCAATTGAAAGCCTTATCAAAACATTTTATCTGCTGGTGTATAAACTTAAAACTAACGCTTTTTAGCCTCATAAAAAAATTAAATAAAAATAGAAAAAGAGGAAGTAATTATCGCACTGGCGAGAGGTAATAGAAGTGTGAAAGGAATGAAAAATAAAAATAAATTTAAGTTTCAAAACTTAAAGCAAGCCAAATAAAAATTCCTAAAGTTTAAATTCTATCAAAAGACCACCGAAAGTAAAAACGCTAAAAATTTTAACCTGCTAAAAAAGCATAAAAGCACAAGTTCAATGGCGAAATTGAATCACAAAAAATCCTTCATCAAACAAAGAACTATGAAATATGAGAAGCTTGATAACTGAAAAAATCTTCCACATATATGAAAGAAATTAAATTGCCGCAAGCAAGGATTTTAAATTGAGAAAATCATTTTACACAAAAGCTTTGCAGATATGCTAAATAATTGAATGTAAACAAATTAAATAACATAACACAAAATAAATTAAAAAAATTAAATAAAATAAAACATATAAAATAAAATAACATATAATAAAATAAAACAAAAGAAAATAAAATAAAATAAAATAAAAGAAAATAAAATAAAAAAAAAAAAACAAAATAAAATAAATTGAAATAAAATAAAAAAATTAAATTAAAATAAAATGAAATAAAGTAAAATAAAATTAAAAAGAAAATAAAATTAAAAAAAAAATATATTATATTAAATAAATTAAAATGAAATTAAATAAATCAAAATAAAGTGGAAAAATAACACAAAATAAAATAAATTAATACAAAAAAAAAAAATAAAATAAAATTAAAATAAAATAAAATACAACAAAATAAAATAAAAGACAAGAAAATAAAATAAAAAATCAAAAAATTAAATTAAAAAATTAGATAGAATAAGATACCCTAAAACTAAATAATATAGACTAAATTAGAATAAAACAAAAAATAAAACGAATTAAAAAATAGTAAAATAAAGTTATTTGAAGAAAAATTAAGAAATTAAATGAAATAAAATGAAAAATGGTAACATAAAAAAATTAAATATATTGAAATAAAATAAAATAAAATCTAATCTAATATAATAAAAGAAAATAAAATAAAATAAAAAAATAAAATGAAATAAAATAAAATG
The DNA here is from genome assembly GCA_037013455.1 of Ceratitis rosa. NCBI lineage: Eukaryota > Metazoa > Arthropoda > Insecta > Diptera > Tephritidae > Ceratitis > Ceratitis rosa. Next base: position 27,532,893 of record JAWMAG010000008.1, read on the forward strand.
AAATAAAGTAAAATAAAATGAAATAAAATAAATTAAAATAAAATAAAATAAAATAAAAAAATAAAATAAAATAAAATAAAATAAAATACAATAAAATAAAATAAAATGAAATAAAATAAAATAAAATAAAATAAAATAAAATAAAATAAAATAAAATAAAATAAAATAAAATAAAATAAAATAAAATAAAATAAAATAAAATAAAATAAAATAAAATAAAATAAAACAAAATAAAATAAAATAAAATAAAACAAAATAAAATAAAATAAAATAAAATAAAATAAAATAAAATAAAATAAAATAAAGTAAAATAAAATAAAATAAAATAAAATAAAAGAAAATAAAATAAAACAAAATAAATTAAGATAAAACAAAATTAAATAAAATAAAATCAAATAATATAAAATAAAAAAGTAAAATAAAATAAAATAAAATAAAATGAAATAAAGTTAAATAAAGTCAAATAAAGTAGAACAAAATAAAATAAAATTAAGAAAATAAAAGAAAATAAATTGATAATTATAAAATAAAATCAAATAAAATAAGATAAAATAAAGTAATTTAACTACAAGAAGATGAAATAAAAAAATAAAATAAAATAAAATAAAATAAAATAAAATAAAATAAAATAAAATAAAATAAAATAAAATAAAATAAAATAAAATAAAATAAAATAAAATAAAATAAAATAAAATAAAATAAAATAAAATAAAATAAAATAAAATAAAATTAAACAAAATAAAATAAAAATATATTAGACAAAATCAAATAATATAAAATAAAGTAAAATGAAATAAAATCAAATAAAATAAAACAAAGAAAATAAAATTATAAAAAAAAATAAAATAAAATAATATAAAATAACACAAAATAAAATAAAATAAAATGAAATAATTTAAAATAAAAGAATATAAATTAAAATATATTAAAATAAAATAAAATGAACTAAAATCAAATAAAGTCAAATAAAATAAAATAAAATAAAATAAAATAAAATAAAATAAAATAAAATAAAATAAAATAAAATAAAATAAAATAAATAAAATAAAATAAAATAAAATAAAATAAAATAAAATAAAATAAAATAAAATAAAATAAAATAAAATAAAATAAAATAAAATAAAATAAAATAAAATAAAATAAAATAAAATAAAATAAAATAAAATAAAATAAAATAAAATAAAATAAAATAAAATAAAATAAAATAAAATAAAATAAAATAAAATAAAATAAAATAAAATAAAATAAAATAAAATAAAATAAAATAAAATAAAATAAAGTAAAATCAAATTGAACTAAATTAAATTAAAATAATTAGATTTTGTTATCATGAAGTTTCCGAGCACCTACGTTCCAGCAATATTACTTTAAGGAAATTAAAATTGCATATCAGAGTAATATGTAATCACCGCTCAGCGCCTTGTAAACTTTTCACTTTTCATTATTTAGTTAACACCAAAGTAGAGAAAAAGAGGAGCGATTATTTTTTCATTCAAAATTTGCAATAAGTTTATTGAAAGCAAAGAAGTGCAGATATTTTTTAAAGCGTTTTTCCCACATACTCGTACATTCATAAATGCATCTACTCATATATCAACTACATATATCTGGATTTGAAAAAAATGCATTTGCGCGGGTGTGCTTGCCAATTAAATTTTCGTTTAAGCTAAAAGAAAAATGCAACTTTGTTTAATTCAGGCTATTCGTTTCCTTCAATACACTCAAAGTTATATACTTTTGCGCCAGCAACTCACCGCACCTTAAAGTTCAACTAGAGAGCTTGTTTTAATCTATTGCATATGGAGGGTTTTACATATACATATTGTTGCGGCTGCAACTTTTACGTTCGAAGAAAACACGTATATTTTTAACACATTTATTATTGTAAAAGAGTAACAATAAAGAAAGCGTTTTAATATCTAAAATAGTTACAATTGACATTAGTTAAACGAAATTGATTTAATTTGAGTAATGATCTTACTTGTTCGTATGATTCCTTCAAACGTTCGCTTCAAAATGAAGTCGAAAGAAATAGTATACAGTTTTAAAGAAAACTAACGCTTCGTTAAAATTTACAGTTTTTTAACAGAAAAATTCGTTCTGTTTGGCAAGTTGCCATATTAATACAAATATTAAAGTTTTAGAATTACTCAGGTTATATAATGTTTACATAGGTAGTTGTAGAAAAATAAATATAATTCTTAGTTTAGTCAATGACATCCCGGCCCCCGTGAATCGACCGGATAGCCGAAGATTCACCAACGACGTCCAACACGGCTAATTTGGATGCAGGTCTCCGTAGACTTCCAGTTATAGTTTTAACAATCGCTGTTCGTACTTGTCCATCACGCGCTAGAAAAATTTCCTCAACGATACCTCGCTTCCACTCACCACGCCTCTCATTTTCGTCGCATATTAGGACAACATCACCAACTTTCATCGGTTCTTCTCGTTGACACCACTTGCTTCGTCGTGTAAGAGTTGGAAGATATTCCAACACCCATCTCTTCCAAAAAGTCTGCTTCATTTGTTGAAGAATCTGCCATTGCTTACGTAAGCAAACGCCTTCATTTACAACTGGTGTTTGGACCTCATTTGAACAACCCAGTAAGAAATGATTAGGTGTCAAAGGTTCAGCGTCTTCATTGTCTATCGGTAAATGAGTTAACGGCCGAGAATTTACTAGATTTTCGGCTTCGATCAAGAGACTTTGTAACGTTTCCACTTGTGGCACCTTGGCCTTTAGAGTGAATGAAAGTACTCTCTTAACGCAGCCTACCATACGCTCCCATGCCCCTCCAGCTGATGGATTACCAGGTGCATTAAATAACCATTCTACCCCATGCCGGACACCTTCATCGACCAACCTTCTCTCTACTAATACCCAATCTTCTTTACTCACGCCTACAAAATTTGTACCTCTATCGCTACGCATTCTCAAAGGAACACCTCGCCTGTTAATGAAATTCCTTAAGCACAGTATCAATGAATCAGTGGACAAGTCCTTGGCTAATTCCAAATGAACCGCGCGCACGGTTAAACATGTAAAAAGACATCCCCATCTTTTCTCTTGTCGACGGCCAACTGCTACGATATACGGCCCGAAAAAATCTACACCAGTATAACTGAATACTCGAACAAATGGAGTGAGTCGATCTTTTGGAATCTGTCCCATAAGCGGTGTTTTAGGTTTTGCATTTTGGTTCTTACATGTTTGACAATTTGTTTTAGCTGAACGGACCAAATTACGTACGTTAGTTATCCAAAATTTTCTTCTTATAGCACAAACAATTGACTCATGGTTTTGGTGCCTGTAAATTTCATGATAATGCCTTGCAATAAGTTTGGATAATGAATGTTTATACGGCAAAATTATCGGCTTTTTCGTTTCTAAAGGTACACAATCCGCATTATCAATACGCCCTGATAATCTCAAAACGCCATCTTCATCAATTATAGGCGTTAAATTAAACAAAACACTATTTCTCGGTAACTTTTCTTTGCCTGATAACATACTCATCTCCTTTGGCCAAGTATTCTCTTGAACATAGCGACAGATAATTTTTTCAGCTTGAGCAATATCTTTTGCAGTTAATTGCGGCATAAAATTACCTTTAACTCGTTGTTTATGCACAGATCTAAATTTCCGTGCAGCATGAATTACCCAACAAATGACTCTGAGCAACTTATAATATTTCGAATATCTATCAAAATCTACAAAATTTTCGTCGATATTCATTGCGAAGACACACTTTGCGCGTCTTTCTATATCTACACTCTTTTCCAGAATACCTTTAGGGAGGCCTGGCCAAGTCATCTCAGGTTCCTTCAAGAAATCTGGACCACGTATCCATCGTGAATTTGGATCAATGTGTGCATTCAATCGTGTCGCATCATCTGCAGGATTCTGCTTACCTGGAATCCATCGCCACCAATTGACATTAGAAGAATCTAAAATTTCTGCGATTCTGTGCGCTACGAATTGCTTGTAACAACGACTATCTGAACTGATCCAACTGAGAACAGTTTTCGAGTCAGACCAAAACGTTATCAGTTGAGGCTGTACATCATGACTTCTTATAATAGCATCTTTCAAACGAACTCCCAAGACGGCAGCTAACAATTCTAGACGTGGAACCGAAAGTACCTTAATAGGACTGCATCGAGATTTTCCGGCTATAAAGGATACACCAACTTCGCCTTCAAAATTCACCCGCCAGTACGCAACAGCAGAATAGGCAAGTTCGCTTGCATCCACAAAAATATGTAAATCAATCTTTGTATCTGGGTTAGTAAAATTAAAATTATAGCAACGGGGGATAGTGATATTTCTAGCCTTATCAAGCTCTGTATACCAGTCAAACCATTTGTGGTAAATCTCCTCTGGAATGGCACTTCTCCAATCTACTTTCAAACGCCATAGCTCTTGTAAAATAATTTTTGATTTTATTGTAACATTTGCCAAATAACCGAAGGGATCAAATATGGACATGGTAAGGCTTAGCACTTCAGCCTTCGTTGGTCTTCGTTCTCCTGTCAATACATCATTTGGTACTCGTGTAAATTTAAGTAAAAAACAAAATGAGTCATCTAATGGCCGCCAGTACATTCCCAGGACCTTTTCCGTTAACAAGTCGTTGGGGCAAAGGCTCTTGGTGCCATCAGTGAGAGTCAGCGGCGGTGATCCATCTCCAAGTGCCTTACGAAGCTCCCCCGAGTTAGACTGAAATCCTCGCAACTCAAATCCGGCATGACTATGAATTTCTTTAACCGCATTCGAAACATTTATAGCATCTTCCACCGTATCGAAGCTATCAACATAATCGTCGACGTAGTGGCAGTCAATTATAGCTCTAGTAGCTCTCGGATGACTTTCGTGAAACTTTAATGCATTTATATTTTTCACAAATTGCGCAGAACATGGTGAGCAAGCTGAACCAAATATCATTGCTTTCATGATATAGACGTCTGGCTCCTTTGTGGTATCTCCATCACGCCAGAGGAATCGTTGTGCGTCCTGATCTTCTTCGCGTATCTGAATTCGATGAAACATTTCTCGTATGTCAGCAGATACGCCAATGATACCCTGTCTAAATTTAAATAGTATACTCAGTAAAGGTTTCGGCTGGTAATCATCTGGACCTTTCATTAAACGTGAATTAAAAGAAACATTGTTTATGGATGCAGCAGCATCAAAAACTAAACGCAATTTATTTTCTTTGTTTGGATTACAAACGGCAAAGTGAGGTATATACCATGTATGAGGTTTTAATTCTAATGCTTCTGTCACCGACAGCTTCTTGGCATATGCTTTGTTTACATATTCATTAATTTTGTCTTTATACCACTTTTCAAAACTACTATCTTTGGCAATTTTAGCTTCAATAGTTTTTAGGCGACGCAACGCCATACTATAACTTTCACAAAAACGAATTTCATCAGTTCGCCACAACAAACCAGTTTCATAGTGGCCACCTATATGTTTAGTGGTCTCTGATAAAATTGTTTCGGCTCTTTTATCTGCTTCAGAGACGACCGGCTGCAAAGGTCTCATGCCAAAACTTTCTAAAGAAAAATATTCTGTTACTTGCTTCTGAATGTCATCAACCATATCTTGTTCACAGTCTATACGGCAAACAACTCCTTCGGTAGTGTCTTCATTTGATCCGAACAACATGCATCCTAAGTTTGACCTGTGAACAGAAAAACAATCGTCGAGATTTATAACCTCCACGGGGCGCACCAAGTATATATGCGGCATACCGATGAGGATCTGCGGAACAGCATCAACATAATCATCGATTGGTAAATTTTGTAACCTAGCATATTTCGATATAAAAGTATTGAGATTCAACGTCTGAGCTGGTAGTTCAAGTTTTGTTGTTGTTCTTATATTTTTCATCTGAAAATTTCTTGCGTTTTTATTTACACCCGAAATTTCAACATCCAATCGCTGTGATAATTCGCTTGTAGTCTTTCCTCCTATCCATCGCAATGATAATTTATCGATTGGTCCTTTCAAACCAATGGCTTTAGCTAATTGTTCTTCTATAAGGGATATTTTTGAGCCATCATCAATGAACGCAATCACTTTGCAACTTCCCAATGGTCCTTTGATTTCCACAGGTAGAAATTTAAATAATGTCTTTTTGCTCATTTCTTTTTCAAATATAGTTGTGACATTTGATGCATCAGCTGTTGACTTTCGAACTTCTGCTACGTTCGAACTTAACCTCGGGTTGCCAACGGACACTTTTTTATCTTGTTCGTGCAACAACCGATTATGACTTCTGCGGCAAGAGTTAATTCCGCATTCGCGGCGAGAATTACAATTGGTAGAGCTGTGTCCGGATTTTAAACAACTGAAACATAAATGATTTGACTTCGCAAATTTCCAACGCTCATTACATTCAAGGTCTTTAAACTGTTGGCACTGATTTAAATTGTGTGAATTCTTGCAAAATGAACATTTGTTTTCCGTCACTACCAACACTGGTTTTACTGCCTTATTCGATTTCGAAGACAGCTGTTCATTTGCATTCGAACTTTTCACAGGCATAACATCTGCAGCGATAGAGATAAATATAGCGATTTCTTGCAACCAGTTACTGAAATTACGAATACTTGGAAAACTGATATTTGCAGAGAAAATATACCGGGCCCATTCTTCACGTTTATTCATCGGCAGCTTGCTTATTAGTTCATCCAGCAGCGTAGGATTCGTTAGATGTGAAGCCGCACCTGCGTTTTCTAGGAAAGCTGTTAGATTGTTTACCATTGTACTGAACGCTATAATATCAGTCAGTTTTCCACCGGTTATAGCTGGAAAAGCTCTCGCCTTGGCTATTTGGCTACGTATAAGCAGCTGCGGTCGTCCAAAATGAAATTCTAGAGTGGATATTGCTGCATTAATACTTGATGGGTGAATCAACAAAGATTCCACGCATTGTCTGGCTGGCCCTTTTAGAGCCTTTTGCAAACGGAATAAATTTTCTAAATCTGTGTACATGTACATTGCTGTTGATTCTTTAAAAGATGCAAAGAACATCGGCCATTCTTCCGGTGATCCAGTAAATTCTGGCAGATCGTGTATTTTACGTGTATAAGACTGTTGCGTTGAAGTTGATTGTGGCAAATAATTTGACTGCGTACTTTGCAATCCGGATGGAACTTGACTAGTGGCAAATGATGGATTAAATCTGTACTGATGGGGCGCGTTGTTATTTATACCTGTATAAGTATTATTATACGATAAATTTATATTAGGGTTCACAGAACTCTTTACCCTTCCGTTCATAACGTCGGCGTAGGTGACGTAGGCTGGCTGTGCAATAGAATGTGATGTACTAATGACTGTGGCGGTATTTGAAATACTTGGAATGTTACCGTTGGCTAAGGTAACGTGGCTAATGGGTGTCATATTGCAAATATTACCGGTAAAGGCAACACTTTTGGCAGTATGATCGACAAAATTTACGTTAGTAGCGGCAGCGTTGGCAAAGCTACGGCTGACTGTATTGCAATTGGCAGAGGATACATAGGCAGAAGTGGGATTAGCAAAGATCGTGTCGGCAGAGGTGACACTGGCAGAAACAACATCAGCACAATTGCTGATAATACTATGAGGGTTGGCAGAGCCATCACTTACAGAAGTGGTATTTTCAGCACAATTTTTCGCTTGTAAAGCAATTGTTTGCAACAAATTTACCTTTTCTTCTTCTGACGCTGCTAATGAGCGTTGCAGGTCTTCAATTTGCTTTTTTAAATCATAAATAGACTTATCTGTTAAGGTAGGAGTCCTATCCATTTCTCCATCGCTGACGGAATTCATTTCGGTGCTGCAACCTGATGTGTCCATGGCGTTAGACGAGAGATCGGATAGTTTCAATTGCTTGTAGTTCCGAAGATTGTAGCGCTTCATAAGTCTCCATATATTTCGTGCGTGGCTTTTGAGGCACTCGGCGTCAGCTCGGAACAAATATTAAAAAATGTTGCGGCTGCAACTTTTACGTTCGAAGAAAACACGTATATTTTTAACACATTTATTATTGTAAAAGAGTAACAATAAAGAAAGCGTTTTAATATCTAAAATAGTTACAATTGACATTAGTTAAACGAAATTGATTTAATTTGAGTAATGATCTTACTTGTTCGTATGATTCCTTCAAACGTTCGCTTCAAAATGAAGTCGAAAGAAATAGTATACAGTTTTAAAGAAAACTAACGCTTCGTTAAAATTTACAGTTTTTTAACAGAAAAATTCGTTCTGTTTGGCAAGTTGCCATATTAATACAAATATTAAAGTTTTAGAATTACTCAGGTTATATAATGTTTACATAGGTAGTTGTAGAAAAATAAATATAATTCTTAGTTTAGTCAATGACACATATAGATATGTAAAAGTAGTTGTATATCCGTATATCAAAAGAACTCATATGTCCATATGTAACACTATGCTACATTAACCATTATTTGTTGTTTACCAATGCTTTGTGCTTTGTTTTGTTGAACGGAAATTTAAGCAACTTTTCCAACATGGCGTATGAGTAATTACTGTTTGAACTTTATGAAAGCAAAAGTACATATGGTATGTGTTGTCTGTAACATATGTACATGTTTGAGTATCTATGATACTCGGGAGTATGTATGTGTGTATTGTTCTTACGTAATATTTAGGATCTTTGGTATTGAGGATACTTTTTCAACGTTTTTGTGCTTTTTTCCAATAGTTGAGTAATTTTTATAGGTAGCAAAACAGATAGAAAGTTTCAAGACTTAATATTATATACAATAAGTAGATTATTTTAATCCTGGCCTCTTCATTTAAGAGTGGACTGTGGCAGTTAACCTCCCTTTCTTTCAACATTCTTTCCCTCTTTGACTTACAGACTGATAGCAGGTTGGACAAAGAAATATTCATTCAAACCGAAACATGCATTTTAATTAATGACTTTTATTTACAAAAGCATTGCATACAAAAAACTTTCCATCAGAGTACCTTTCTCTTCATTTTTATACCACAAATTTAATTCTTCATAAATACATAAGTTGGAAAATGTATGCAGATTATAATGACACGCTACACACACATACACACGAAATTCAAAGCTAAAATAAAAAATAAAAATCCTTTTCAAAAAAAATCCACATCCATTGCTGACAAGCCAAGTGTAACCAGTAACAGATTCAGTGGCGAGGCACATCACTGTGAATTTGTTGCACAATTTAATGCAGAAATAAATTAACCTAGACAATTGCACTCTCACTTTTATATAAATTGCATGTTGCACATAGCGACTACTTAAACATTTTCAGTCAATAAATTCGCGTTTTTTATATTTTCCGTATTTATGTACACTCACGGTCATAATGAAGGTGATTTTTTTTAATATTAAAAATATTTTTTTTTTTCAGATACTTTTTTAAACACATTTTTAAGAAATGGATTTCAGGTCATTAAGTTTTGTAAAAAGAAAATTAAATTAATTTTTGTTTTTTGTAAAACATTTACATTTTATATTAAACGATTTTCTGTGAAATTTTAATAAACTATTTTCTTTGAAATAATTTTTGCTTGCCAATATGTAGGAATGATTAGTTTTATTACATTACGAACCAATTTTCCAAAAACGTTTTAATAAAAATTGAAATTTGTTTTGTAATACTCTCAAAAATAATACTTTTGATATATATATATTTTTTTTTGAAAACATCATCATTGAAATTATTTTTCTAGATATCTTTCATTTCTTACAGCTTTTTAATTTTAATTTTATTTTTTGCAAACCATTTTATTTGAAACATTTTTTTTTAATATCTGATATGTTATTTTTAATTAACATTTTTTTCCAAAATGTATGCTTTATTTGTTTTATTATGATCTGTTTTTGCAAAAGTCTTATATTTTATAGATATTTTTTTTTGTACATTATTTGTTTTTTTGAAATTATTTTTTATGAAATATATTTTTTTATGTTGTTCTTATTTTGTTTTGAACCGTTTTTTATGCAAACATTTTTTGAAAATCACATCGCTTCGTTTATTTCTTTTTGAAGCATTTTTCCGTATTTTGTTGAGATATTTTTTTATAAATAATTTTCTCTGACAAGATATTTTTTGTAATTATTTTTTGTTTTATTTATATTTTTATATTTTTAAATGAATTTTAAATGTTGGTTTTCAGATTTTATTATAATTTTTCTTTTTATTAATTTTTTTTAAATTGTGATAATTTAAAAAAGAGTTAATTTAAGTAAAAGTCAATGAGTGTATTTTCGACTTTTTAAGTCTTATTTCAATTCATTAAACATTTGAAGGAATTTTGACACAACTATTTAAGCTTATTTTTATTTTATAATTTTTATTATAATTAATTAAATAAATAAAATAATTATAATTTTCATTTAATAACTTTTCAAAGTATTCTTGTAGTCCATGTAAATATTTTATGAATTGAAAATTATATTAAAAATTAAAAGAAAATTTATTAAATTAAAGTCAAACAAAGTTTAATTCTTTTAAATTTTTTTTTTTTTAAAATTATTAAAAAATAAATTTTATTAAATATAAACACATTGTGAATATCACAAATTAATAGTAGCTGCTTTACTTTGTGCGCTAGCGTACTCGTACATATATTCATACGTAACTGTAAAAGCATATGCATGTTTGTTAATTATATATGCAGCGCTTTTCGACTTAATATTTGGGCTATATAATTTACATGAAACATTAGCACATACACACTCACACACACGCACACACACATGAAAGCACACGCCAGTGAACGCCAAAAATTTATATACTCCTTTATGCAACGCGCACAGCACAGCACAGACAATGTGTGTGGCCATAATATGCCCCAACGCCAATTTGTATGCAATGAAAAATATAAATTCGCATGCAAGTTGAGCGCGTGCACTTTTAACCAACCAAAGTTGGTTCGCCTGCCTCAGCTGACTCGGCTTCTACTTAACGTTGCACACATTAAACGCTAAACGCTACTGACACTAGCTGACACTCCGGCTTAATTCGCTGGTTAGATGGCTCTATGGCTCTGTGGCTGACTGACAGACTTGCCGGCTTGCTGGCTGGCTGCCTTCGCTGAGTAAGGTTGCGGCTTGCGAGGTTTTAACTTTATGGCAAGGGCTCCAGCCGGGAACACCAGCAGGCAGTCAGCCAGGCATGCGGTCGCTTAACGGCCGTTGATAGTTTTAGTTCGTGTGCGCTAAAAATTTGCATGCCAAAGCAGCGTAGGATGGTTAAGTAACTGAGTGGAGGTGGAGAAAGAGATAGAGAGGCAGTGGGAGAGAGAGAGGAGAGATGCGCGCAGGGTTTTGTATGAATAATCAACAATGACAGCGGCTACAATGGCACTTGGCTGTGATTCTACTTGAAATGCAAATATGTTTGTATATGTAAAATGCCTGCCACAACAGTGTGCATGTGTGTGTGTGTGTATACAGCTTGGCTTTTACTTATGCATAAACGTATGTAAGTGCATGTTTATTTATTTGCTTGCGTGTGTGTGTGTGTGTGTGTGTGAATGTGTGTGCCTGCTCGTCAAGAGCTACTCAAGTGCGGCTCGGCGTGGCAACAATGGGGAAAACAACAACAAAATTACAAGAAAATAAACATTAATGGAAAAAACAACAACAACAACAGCAACAACAAAATAAATTTAAATGTATATATACATACATATGCATGCATGTAATAAAGTCAAGCAACAGCAACAAAAAAAAAACAAAAACGCTGATGGCAACGCTCAGACCTTTATAGTACATATATATATGTATGTGCGTTTGCTCGCTTGCACTTTGGCTTATTGTTGCTGAGCTCCTGCGCTGCCAATATGCCTACGAGCAGCAGTAATTGTTGCATGTGTTAACAATAAACGCTATGGGTTAAGTTAAAGACCAACAATAACAACACCAACAACTAAAGATATAAATAGACCTTTTTTTTTTTGGCCAAAGCCGACCGCTTGAGTACTAAAAATTGCATTGTGTTCCACTTGGGCGCGCCCTTACCCATTGACATTGTCTGAGAGCACATTGTTTGCGGTTATTAATGATTTCGAATATATATTTTGTAAATTATTGCCTATTGTTGAGAGCGAAAGTACAATGGAGCTCAATTTGCCCTCTTGGTTGGCGTAATGGCAAGCGATGAGAGTTGAACAGAGTGTAACCTAATTATTGGTTCTTCAATTAACTTAATTAATTTAGTTTTGTGGTCTTTAATAAGGACTAACATTTGTAGAAGGGACTCTTCGGGGAGTATCTAACTGATCCAACTGTAAGGGATTACGCGTCTGATGCTCCGACAATTAACCCGCCAAATTTAAATGGAGGCCGAGCTAGGTGTCGGAACCAGGGCAAAAATTCTTGGCGTAGTACTGGTCAAGAATATGAAATGGAAAGCTTATAAAATAAGAAGATATAAGAAGGCCTAGCTCACCCAATATACGAGCACATGTAAAAGAGCCATTGGGAAGAAATGGAGTCTAAGCCTTAAAACATTTCACGGGACCTTTACCTCTATTGTGGGACCCATAATTTGTGTGGAGTAGCTGGACTTAGTGGGTGTTCAAAGTGCAACACTAGCTACTCTACGTCTAAGTAAGCTAAACCCAAATTTCGAGCCTCTCCATGAGGAAGGAAAGAATCTTTATTTGCAGCGATGGTCAGGCAACAATTAAGTCGCTTGGCTCACTTACAACGATTTCAAAAAATATGCTGGACTGTCACCAATCTGTGCTAAAGGTGGCCAAACAACACACATTATTTCTCTTATGGGTTTCTGGTCACAGTGACACCAGTCAATGTACGAACAAGAAGATTCTTCCTTATAATTTAATAAAAATAAAATAATATTACGATTTTAATAAAATAAATTTATAAGTGAGTCAAATTCTTGCCGAGCGATAGGAAGTTTTTATACCCTAATCTTGGAAATGGAAAATCAAAGATTCTACATATCTCTAGATGAACACAGTATACAAGCTACTAGCAGTTGGTGGCATTATCCGAACGGTCTCGGGCTCGAGCTTTTGCTAGATCAAAAATTACATTTATGGAAATTTGTTAAAAACTATAATAATATCTTATACAATACTTTATTTTATTAGTTTTTATTTCTTTTGTTAAGCTTACTTTTCTTATTTATTTTGAAATTTTTAATTATTTAATTTAATTTTATTTAATTTTTTTTTTGTTGCTATTTTTTATTTTATGTTAAGGAAATTTCTTAATTTTATTTTAAATATTTTCACTTTTCTATTTTTAAATTTATTTTATTTTTTGTTTTATTCCAATTTAGTTTAAATTATTTTATTTTATGTTATCTTATTCTATCTAATTCTATTATTTTATTATTTTTTATTTATTTTATTTTATATTTTATATTTTCTATTTTACTTAATTTAACTATTTTTTTTTATTTAATTTAACTTAACTAACTTTTATTTTTTTTAATTTTTTAAATTTATTTTTTTTGTTTTATATATTTTATATTTTTTTTATTTTTATTTTATTTTATTTTATTTAAATTTATTTTATTTTGCTTTTTCAGGTCATTATTGTGTTGAATTGTTTTTGGGTTTTCATTTAAATGGAACTGTTTCAGACCATATATTTTTTTGGAAATAGTGAAAAAATTACAACAATAGCTTTGGACGGTAGAAGTTATAGCTGCTATTTCGGAAACCACCACGTTTCCTCATCAGACTTCTTTTTCCAGACACCTTTTGTTCGAATGGAATTCGAACTTGGGATGCCCACAGCACGAGCCAATGGCAATCCCATTAAGCTACATGTGTGCCGCTTTCACATATTGTTGTTTTTCACTTTTTTCCTTTTACCTACATATCCACGATCAAGTGCTCAGATATTCTGTAGCTGTAAACTTGACGCGATGTAGTTGTTTTTGCGAAGAATTTACCAACAAATATTTTAAAGCAACGCCTTTTTTATGTGAAATATGTGAAAGCGGCACACATGTAGCTTAATGGGATTACCATTGGCTCGTGCTGTGGGCATCCCAAGTTCGAATTCCATTCGAACAAAAGGTGTCTGGAAAAAGAAGTCTGATGAGGAAACGTGGTGGTTTCCGAAATAGCAGCTATAACTTCTACCGTCCAAAGCTATTGTTGTAATTTTTTCACTATTTCCAAAAAAATATATGGTCTGAAACAGTTCCATTTATTTTATTTTATTTTGTTTTATTTTATTTTACTTTATTTTACTTTATTTTATTTTATTTTATTTTATTTTATTTTATTTTATTTTATTTTATTTTATTTTATTTTATTTTATTTTATTTTATTTTATTTTATTTTATTTTATTTTATTTTATTTTATTTTATTTTATTTTATTTTATTTTATTTTATTTTATTTTATTTTATTTTATTTTATTTTATTTTATTTTATTTTATTTTATTTTATTTTATTTTATTTTATTTTATTTCATTTTATTTTATTTTATTTTATTTTATTTTATTTTATTTTATTTTATTTTATTTTATTTTATTTTAAATTATTTTATTTTATTTTATTTTATTTTATTTTTTTTTTCTTTTATTTTATTTTATTTTATTTTATTATGTTAATATTTTTTATTTTATATTATTTTATTTTATGGTATTTTGTTTTATTTTAATTTATATTGTTTTATTTTATTTTGTTTTATTTTATTTTATTTTATTTTATTTTATTTTATTTTATTTTATTTTATTTTATTTTATTTTATTTTATTTTACTTTATTTTATTTTATTTTATTTTATTTTATTTTATTTTATTTTATTTTATTTTATTTTATTTTATTTTATTTTATTTTGTGTTATATTATTTATTTTTATTTAATTTTGTTTAATTTTTTTTAGTTTATTTTTATTTTATTTAAATTAGAGAAATTTGTAAGAAATACCAGTAATTTTTTTTATAATACGGCTGCTCGGAGGTGGCTTAAAGTCTTTCTTTTTGTTCGAAAAGACATCTATACGAGCAACCCAAAGTGGAAGAGAAACTCGTTCGTAAATCGCTTCACTGTCTCTACATATTCTCTGCATTTCCTACATTAAACGCATAAGACGTCAAAAGGCAAATCCCTCTTAATAATCCTGTCAATTGTCTGGAGTCCAGCATCTTTACAGATAGAACAAACTCAGCTAGTTTTGTATTTTATGTTATGTTATGGAAAAAACTAAGTAAAATTAGATAAGTTTTTTGTTATATTTGACATTAATATTAATGAATAAAATTACTCAATTTAATTGAGGTAAACAATTTCAAATCCTATCAAAATGCATTATAGGGATAGAGCAAATCTGCTGTTTATTAACTACAAACATTACTTAGGCATTACAAAATGCATTTATTATTTTATTAAATAAATATAAACGGCAAATAAGTTTTACACTTGCCCTTGACAGATTTATTATTCCTTGTCGTTAAGCACTTAGATGACAATAAATATTTATTTAACTAATTTATTGCAAATAGCGATGATATATCTATTGGCATAAGTGAGAAAACATCTACGTATATTCGTAATTCATCTACTCATTTAAAAACCTACATACCTACATATATTCGAATTGGGTCAACACTTCATGCAATTAAATGCATTTCCTATCAATTTGCATCTTCTTGCATATCTGTAACAGCAATGACAAGTCACTCATTAATTTATTTACGTTAGATAACTAAATATTTATGTAGTTTATCAAGAAGTGAGATGTATTTGCCGAAGTTTGGGTCTAGTGGCTTATATGCATGCGTTGTATGTGTTGTAAGCTGCATTTAGTCAGTGATGAATATGTATAAAAATGCAAATATACAATGCAATGCGCTTTAAATTAAAAGGAATAAAATTTATTCAATTATGAAAAAAACTCTTATATGTACTACTAGAGTGTGGTATTACTTATGTAATTGTGAATTAACAGAAAAATTAAATTTAGTTTTCAAGAAACACATTGAAGTCTTCTGTGATAATTTACGGAGATAAGCGTTTAATAATTCTCATATAGAAACTCACAAGTTTTTCTTAAAATGTACATTTATTTTATTTAGAATATTATTTCATTTATTTAATTTGCCTTCTTTGAAATAGTTTTATTTAACTAAATTTTTTTTTATTTATTATTATTAATTTTGTATTCTATTCATTTATAATTGTTTTTGGCTTTTTTCGTTATTTTGACGCATTAAAAATTTAATATTATTAAGCGTAATTTATTTTATTTTTATTTATGTCATTCCATTTTGGTTTGTAGTGTTCTATTTTATTTTATTACGATATTCTTCATTTTATATTATTTTATATTTTTCGTTGGTTTAATTTAACTTAAGTTATATCAGATTATTTTATTTCAATTAGTTTAATATTATTTCATTTTTTAGCATTATTTTAATTTGTTATGTTTAATTGGAAATTACTTTATTTCATTTTTTATTTTATTTTATTTTTAGTTATTCCTTTTCAATAATAATTTATTACTTTAAAATATATTTTTTTTTGCTTATCTTATTTTATTTTTATCTATTTTATTTTCATTTTTTCATTCTATTTTATTTTTTCATGTTATGCTATATTATTTTTTTAATTAGTTTATTTTTTGGTTTTATATTTTACATTTTTTTGTTATTTTATTTTATTTCATTTATTTTTTATTTTTTTATTATGTTTTATTTACTTTTTTATTTTTCTTATTTGATTGTATTATATTTCATTTAATTCCATTTAATTTTATTTTATTGTATTTGATTTGATTTCATTTTTTTTATTTTATTTTATTTTATTGCATTTTATTTCATTTCTATTTATTTATTTTTATTTAATTTAATTAAGTTTAATTTAATTTTATTTCATTGTATTTTATTTTTCTTTATTTTAGTTTATTTTATTTTATTTTGTTTTATTTTATTTTATTTTATTTTGTTTTATTTTGGTCCATTTTATTTTATTTTATTTTATTTTATTTTATTTTATTTTATTTTATTTTATTTTATTTTATTTTATTTTATTTTATTTTATTTTATTTTATTTTATTTTATTTTATTTTATTTTATTTCACTTTACTTTAATTATTTTTTTTTTAATTTACTTTTTTTTATTACATTTTCATCAAAATCATTAATTCGTTTTATGTCGAAATATTCGTCCTAAGAATAATTAGCTTTGGTATTTGTTGTAAAAAGAGAAAAATGGTTCCCTGCGGACGAAGCATATATACTTTCGGTGACATCGGTCTTTCAAAGTCAAAGTCGAAACGTATTTATGCAAATAGCCTACACAAATGGGCATTACGCTCATATGAAAAAAATATACACTTAAGTAGAAGAGAAAATTAGCTAATTTTTACAACAATATACTGCAGAAAGCAAAACAATGAGAGAAGCTCGTGTGGCATGCGAGCTAATCGCTAAACGCTAGGTGGTGTTGCCATCGAACTAAAAGAAAACAAAATAAGAGAATTCAAAAAAAAAAAGAAACCAATAGTTGTTTTTGTTTTTACACATATATGTATATAAGTAAGCAGCTATTTCTCTTGCAAAGCTTCGAGTTCATGATTAACGAAATTTGTTATTGTTGTTAGCTTAGTTCTTTTGCTACTAATGTTGTTCTATAATATTGTAAGTTTGTTGCGTTACATTTAATGTAATTGATTTTCATTCAAGGTTGATTTCGGCACACTTCCTCGATATATGTACAACACTAAGCAGGCAAAGTGCCACCTTTACCATATTTATACCCTTGCAACAACCCTCACTAACTCTGTAAGTGGCACTCACGTATTAACAATTGAAAATACATATCTACATAAATGAATGTGTACGAATATACTATTTATTTGTATAGGCTTTAACCATTGTTGTTTGTTACTTTATACAGAGCGGGTGAAGGGACAGATGGCTTGATTATTTAGTATAAAATGTAGTTACACTTAGAATTGAATTTAGCCGTTGATACCGACTAATGAGTACAACGACTGACTGATTTGCATGTACGTATGTAAGTATGTACACAACGGATGCAAGGAAGCAGGTGTTTAAGGAGAAAGACTCGGTAAAGAAGGAGGGGTGAAGCAGCGTTAAGAAGTCAATGAAAATGTGGCAGTAGTAATAACAGTTTTCTGACTGTGAATTTTACTTGTATTTCTCATTTCACGTAATTCAGGAATATTATTGTATTAGTATTGGACAGCATTCTTGTTATTTTGTAGCTATATCTTTCAATTTTCCTTCACATTTATTCTGTTTTGTACATTGTGTTTTATACAATTAATTCAATTTGCTATTATTTTGTTCTCCCATTTTTCTTGTTTTTTTTAATTCATCGTTTTTTTGCTTTAATTTATTTTATTTTAATATAAGTTACTTAAATAATTATTATTTTTATTTTATTTTTCTCATTTGATTTAAATAATTTATTACATTTAATTCTTATTATCTATTAATTAAATTTGTTATTTACTATTTTATGTTCACTTCATTTTATTTTATTTCATTTTATTTTCTTTTATTTATTTTCTTTTCTTTTATATTATTAAATTTTATTTTGTGTATAATTTTTCTTTTATTTAATTTATTTGAATTGTTTTTATTTATTAAGTATTTTTTTAAAATTTTTAATTCTTTTTTTAAATTTTCTTGTATTTAATTTTTTACGTAATAAAAGGCAAAAAGTTGAAAAAAACGTTAAGTTATTTCATTTTATTTTAATTTATATTATTTTATTTTATTTTAGAATATTTTATCTTAATTATTTTATTTTCTTTTATTTTATTTTAATTTCCTTTATTTTATATTGATTCATTTTACTTTATTTTATTTTTTTTTCTTTTATTTTATTTTATTTTAGTTTTATTTTATTTTAATTAATTTTATTTCATTTTAGTTTATTTTATTTTATTTCACATTATTTTATTTAATTTTATTTTAGTTAAGTTTATATTTTCTATTTAATTTAATTTAACTATTTGTTTAATTTTATATAATTTTATTTTATTTTATTTTATTTTATTTTATTTTATTTTATTTTATTTTTTTATTTTATTTTATTTTATTTTATTTTATTTTATTTTATTTTATTTTATTTTATTTTATTTTATTTTATTTTATTTTATTTTATTTTATTTTATTTTATTTTATTTTATTTTATTTTATTTTATTTTATTTTATTTTATTTTATTTTATTTTATTTTATTTTATTTTATTTTATTTTATTTTATTTTATTTTATTTTATATTATTCTATTTCATTTTATTTCATTTTATTTTATTTTATTGTATTTCATTTTATTGTATTTTATTTTATTTTTATTTTATTTTATTTTTAATTTTATTCATTTTTTTGTTATCTTAACATTTTATTGCCATTTTACTGTAATAAATGAGTTAGGATTTTTTTTGGAATTTACTTCTGTCACTGTCGCTCTGTATTGGCTTTCTATTCTCTAACTCGCGTGACTTGCTGTTAGTACATGAATATGTATAAGCACAAACAAATATGTATAAGCGCACACACACATATATAGGAGACGTACCGTAATCATATAGGGTATTAGATGTTTATATGCTTTTATCCCCTATTCATTTATTGATTAATTTTGGTTTAACTAATTTTTTCTTTTACACTCTTTTGTTACCACGCTATCTTTTCTAGATTTGTATTGTTTTATAATTCTGCTAAAGAGCGTTTTTTTACCATTACTTATATGTATATATGCTTTTCAAGGAATTTCTATTGACATTTTATGCATTGTTTACGGGATTTCCCACGTCCTAAAGCTGAGGAACTATTATTGATTACATTTTTAAATCAAAAAGAATATGAAAGGAAGTGGAAGTTAAAAAAATTTCAAATTAAAAACTTTGAATATGAAAAGTTTTTGTTTTCAGGAAAAAATTCACAAATATGTTTTATATTACATTTTACGAAAACAATTTCTGAAATATTTAGAGTTAAGACGGTTATATAACTTATATAATTCGAAATTTTTAAAAGCGCGTTTTTAATTATGATTTCTTTTTTTACTCGCTGAGCATCAAATGGCGGTACAGCAAAATTTCACTACAATAACCCACAAGCCGAAACAAATTTTTCAATTAATTTAGTTTATAATAACGAATTTCGCAGCAAAAATAAATCGATTGAAATGCGTTTCATCATTCTTTATACCATCAGCAGTGTTGTAGTCGATAGTTGTTTTTGTTGTTGCTAAACATATTTCCGCGATTAGAATAAAAGTTTATCTGCACATACACACCAACACACCCATGGCATTAATTTTGATATGCAAACCGTAATAGCATTTAAAACTTTTCGAAGAAATATTGCTCTAAACTGCACTAATATACGAGTATAAATATACGTGTATGTACATTTATAGTTGTTATATATAATATATTTTATTTCGCATAAGTACACCAGTATAAATTTATATTATGTACTATTTACTAGCAGTTTCGCAATATGTTTTTTTTTAGCGTTTTCTGATTGATAACAAATTTTTATTATTAAAAACTTTTAATTTCTTTTTGTGTTTTGTATATTTTTTAATTTTGTTTAAATCTAAATTTTTTAAAATCTTTTGTCAATAATAATTTAAAACAAAAATAAATAGAATTAAAAAAATAAAAAAATATAAATAAATAAACTAAAATAAAACAAAATAAAATAAAATAAAATAAAATAAAATAAAAATAATAAAATAAAATAAAATAAAAAAATTAATTAAATTAAATCAAAATAAAATAAAGTAAATTAAAATAAAATAAAATTAAATAAAATAAAATAAAATAAAATAAAATAAAATAAAATAAAATAAAATAAAATAAAATAAAATAAAATAAAAAAAAATAAAATAATATAAAATAAAATAAAATAAAATAAAATAAAATAAAATAAAATAAAATAAAATAAAATAAAATAAAATAAAATAAAATAAAATAAAATAAAATAAAATAAAATAAAATAAAATAAAATAAAATAAAATAAAATAAAATAAAATAAAATAAAATAAAATAAAATAAAATAAAATAAAATAAAATAAAATAAAATAAAATAAAATAAAATAAAATAAAATAAAATAAAATAAAATAAAATAAAATAAAATAAAAAAATAAAATAAAATAAAATAAAATAAAACAAAATAAAACAAAATAAAACAAAAGAAAATAAAATAAAATGAAATAAATTAAGAAAAATAAAATAACATAAAATATATTATAATAAAACCAAATAAAAAATTTAGAGATAATAAAATAATATAATGTAAATTAAATTAAGCAGTGGCTTTTGCAAAACACATTTTTTTTGTTGCTCACAGGGTAACTTTGGGACCTAAAAATTATATGCAATTGGTTTTAAAATGAAAAAAATATTTCAAATAGCTGAACTGTTTATTATGCTGCATCCCTTCAGAGCGTGCGCTGAATACAATGAAAACTTTAAACGCGTTTTTCTCAAAATCAAATTTTTCAAAATGAGAGGACAGATTATTTGGACTCTATTACATTGAAAGTGTGATGGTAGCTTCACGAATACATATTATTTTGGAAGCACCTAGCCGTTTTTCGATTAAATGTAAACTTTTTTTTTTTAAATTTAGTGCGTATTATTTAATCAAAACTCAATCTCTTAAAAAAAAAGTATTCCGCTTTCACAAGAATTATTTAAAAAATAAATCCGTACGTATTTCCAATGACCATAATTTGTAGATAATAAAACTGTTTGCTTTTCTGTTCTAGGTACCATCCTTTAGAAGAAATCAGTCCTACCGCCTATCGAAAAAACATGGGTTAAATAATAATAGACTTTATCACCACCATTTTGCAACAAAATAATAATCAAAGAATATTTTTTTATTTTCAATGTAATAATTTTTTTAAAATTACGGATATTGGTTGAACCAGGTTCGAACCTTGGTCTTAAGAATGGCAATAAGCAATATTAAGCACTCGAATTTAAATAAAATGCATTAAAATAAATTAAAATTTTGTTAAGTTGATTTTCTCAAATTTTTTTTTCAACAAATTCTATAAAAAACACACTATTCCTGTGCTCATATGTTTGGTTACGTAGCAAAATGCCATGAAATAACAGTAAAGAACGGTTTTTTAATTTTTGATTCTTTGTTTTCCAATTTATTAATTTAAATATTATTTTATATATTTTTTAAGGATTTCACAAGTTGAAAAATATTTTATAACAATATTAAATGGTAATAGTTTTGTTTCACAAACATTTTTCTGTTAAGGGATTTACATAATTCTAAAATATTATTTTCAGCAGGCAGTTGTTGATTATAATTAACCCAAAAAATAACAGGTTTACTTTTAGAATATAAATTATGTAAATTTTATGCAAATTTTTCTTAAACAAATGAACTACAAGATTAATTTATTTTACGCACTTCACAAAACACATTCTATTTGTTCAATATTATTGTGATTTCTTTTTCAAACATTAATAAAATTAATCTTTATTTCACACAAAAACTTTTTGTACTTAATTATTTTACCTTAGCACCGCATTATTATAATATTTTCACATTAAAATTTAATTTTTTTACATGTGACTTTTTGAACTTATTTAACTATTTATTCAATTATTTTCAATTTCTTTCCATGCCAAAATTTTTCTCTCACGTTTAATTAATTCGAGTAATTTTTTTTTCTATTTTATTTAATTTTAGCCATTTTTTTGTGCATTTTTACTTTTATTTCGCTTAACACTTTTGTGTCTTTAAAAAATTAAAAAAAATTTTTTTTTTTAATAATTTATATTCCTTTTGTTTTCATTTACTTTAAATCGCACGTTTTCCTTAATTAAACTAGTTTAACGAGTTGAGCGCGCACCCGCCCGCCATTTACTTGCTTGTGCTTGAGTTAAAAATCGCTCATACGACTAACCGGCCGCCGTTTACCAAATGTGGATATTGCAACGAAAGTCACCACGAATGTTTGCCCCGTTAACATCGGTGGCCGAATAGTGCGC
This sequence comes from Ceratitis rosa, assembly GCA_037013455.1. Lineage (NCBI taxonomy): Eukaryota > Metazoa > Arthropoda > Insecta > Diptera > Tephritidae > Ceratitis > Ceratitis rosa. The sequence goes on from JAWMAG010000008.1 coordinate 27,555,901, forward strand.
TCGAACAGTTTGTGTATTTTTTTTCTGTATTTTTTATTTTATTTTTTTTTCATCAGTAGCGCAAGTGTGGAGAATACAAAATAAAATACAATGTGGAAATTTTCAAAAGCGAAAATCAAAGAAAAAGAAAATGATGAAAAAAAAAACAGCAACAAAAGTATGAAAGACATGCCAAAAAGAACGGTGGGAATCTAAACTCCCTCTTCAACCTGAGCTCACCATAGAAATAATAATTACACCACTGACCCAAACAATATTTTTCATGTACCAAAAAGTGGCATGAGTAGCCAACCAATGGAATGAGTGAGTGAGTGTGTAGGTGCTATGGAAGGAGAGTCGCCACATGAAAATAACTTGCACTTCACTGCACCACACAACGATGGCGCGCAGCTACTGTCAGTTGCGTCGCCACTAGTCGACTCTTGAGAGGAGTGTGTGTATGTATGTGTGTGTGTGTTTGGTACAATCCCCCCCCCATGACGTGGAGTGGAGTTTGGTATTTTATACAGTTCATCGAGTATTTTTTTTTCCGTACGCGGTTTGCGTGCGTGCGACTGTCTGCTAAACGATGTACTCGTGTGTGTGTGTGTGTGTTGGTGCTGTTGGTTGCGTGCGCGCAAATATGCATGTACTGCGTGTGCTATGCGCTGTGCTGTGTTACTCATACGCCACGTGCAACAACGCATATACACGGTTTAATACACTAACATATTACTAATGTTTCTTTATAAAACTTCCTTAGAAGGAGCTATTTCCTCACACACACACGTGCCTTATTTTCTCTCTCTCTCTCTTTCTCTCTCTCTCTCTCTCTCTCTGTCTCTCTCTCTTGAATTACACATTCGATTACTCGTTATTTCTCATGCCTTAAATGTGCTCGGTCGCGTGAGTTTGATTTTGTATGTGAAAATTGTTGTACTTTTCTTTTATCCTTCCTGACGACTGGCTTCAACGTGGTTTTTCCATTTTTATGTTACCGCTTTGTGAAGCGTGATTTTTCTCCATTATTGTTTGTTTGAGCTTTTGTTTGTGTTGAAAATTTTCTTTCATGTTTATTTTGTCATTATTCGCTCACCATTGAGTGTTGTGCATTTTTTGTGCTCAAATTTGCGCTTTAAGCGCTTAGAAAAGCATTTATTTATAGATATGTATTTATGTACTTTTTTATTTGTATTTATACTTTCGGTTACTTAAAAGACATTAGCAGCATGCCGCCACATTTTATGATATTCTTCATATGTATTCTGTTATATGAGATTTGCTTTATTTCTTCTTATAATCTGGAATTTTTTTTTTTTTTTGATTTTTTGGTATTTTTTTTTACTGTATTTTGATTGGACTTGCAATTTTGGATATTTTTTGGAACGCTTCATCTCGCACTATATATTCGATATGAAATTCGAATTGCAGACGAAAAATCTCCTAATAGACTGAGGCTTATCTAATTCACTAAGGCCTGGAATATGGTCGTCAGTAGACTAGATTTCCATACACAAAAATACAGCAAGCTATTTGGCTGCCACCAGATTGAAAGATAAGAAACTAAATCGGTCATGCTGTGATAGGAAATTCACTACACAGTAGAAATCAGGGGCCTATTAAGACCGTCCTTAGCCCCAAACTGGGTTTTGCTGTACAGTACTTTAGGTGGTTCCAGGTGATATTAGCATTTTTTATCTTGTAAAGCGTAAAACGAACACCGGAAAATATTATTCAGCGCTTCTGAAAATGATTTAAATGAAGCTAAATATATATTTTAATGAGTTTTCGAACAGTCAAGGTTGCTAGAGAGATTTACTTCAGTTAAGCCACTGAGAATCGTTCAGCACAGCTTTTATCAGCCACCAATCAGTGCCTGGTGATTATGCAAAACCCACTATAGTGTTCAGTAAATCTCTTCTATCCTTCAGAAGCTCGAACTTATACTCAGCCGTATAAATTACTCCAACGCTGAGCTAACGCTGTGAGACGCCTTTTCCACTATAAGCCATTCTTGAGAGAGACTGAAATGAACAAGGCGGCTTAAACAAAGTCATACTTAAAACTTTTAATACTGTAAGTATATAAAAGTGCCAGAGAGTGTACAATACAAATTTTCGAAAAATGTTCTTTTATTTATTTACAGCAAATTTAGTTCAATTATTATCTTAGAAGAAATCTGTAATTTTTTACAATTTTAAAAACAAATTTATATTGGTTTTTGCATTAGAAAAACTTAGAAGTTCACAACCAAGCTCTTTTGAACTTCAGGAAGTTATAAATGACAATTCAGCAGAAACGCAGACTAGGCAACCGAATATAAACTTTCAAGGTTGCGACAAAAATATTATCAGAATTGAAGATATACGTCGAATTAGAACTAAAGAGGACTTTGATGGCTTTGATGACTTTGATTTGCCGTTTTTTGTTTTTTGTAGAACCGTCTGAGAATTGCAAACAGAAAATAAGTAAATAAATTGCATACTTTTAGGCGCACAGTAAAAACGATATAAAGGAATTCTGAGAATTTCTTTCAAAACTAAAATATATTTTGAGGAGCTGTATGAAAATTCTAAACATAAAAAGATAATCAAAACAATTGCATACTTTTAGGCAACCTTAAAATAGTACCAACGCTTTACAGGCACTTCATTGCTTTTTTTCTTTTTTGTTATTATACAAAATTCGAATTTTTTCTACAAAATAATTTGACGTAAACAAGCCAAATTCGCAAAAGCTTACTCTTACTCTTCTCAATGATTTATTAACCAGCCTCACTCCGTCGCCCACCCGTTGAAACGACGCTATAAAGTGAGGAGAATTTCGGAGAAATGCAAGATGCAGAAAAGTATTTAAAAGCCAAAATAGTAAACAGCTTAATGCGATGAAAGCGTTGAAAAAACGATCGAATAAAATACCAGGAAATGCAGCGTTCAGTAGTTGACTGTCGCTTGTAATTAAATTGAAGAAAATGCAGCAAATAAGGCCGGTCGAGAGGCGCTGAGCAGAAGAAAGCTAGAGACAATTATGTGAGCATACAGCAATGCAAGGCAAAAGGAGAAATTCAAAATAGACTATTTCAATTAAAATAAGTGGAAAAGCAAAAAAAAATAAAAATCAAATAAAACAAAAATGTGGAAAGGAAATTCGCAAAAATTGCATTGAAATGGAAATTAAATATTTTTGTTATTTTCCGCGACCATTACAGTGAATAGCCAAGCACGGAGACGCAATTTACCCAGCTACTTCAGCAATCGTTTAATTTCCAGCACTTCCCTCTTCCCACTCTACCTCTCTAACACCTTCCCTTACAATAAACAGCAAAAAAAAAGAGGAAAAAAAAATACTCAGCACAAAAGCATTTGGGTTGGCATGATGAAAATCGTTATTACCATTTGAAAAATTGTCGAGAAAAACAGCAAATTCGGACAGGCATCAGGCAGAAAAAAAGTACACAACACACACACAAAATGGCGCCACAGTGGGCCATATCGTTGCCAGCAAATAACAGCATTGAAAACCGAAAGTGTCTGTAGCCAAAAAACTGCTAAAGCATCAGCAGGATTTTACAAAGCACCGACGCCATTGGGTTGCAAAAGAAAATTGCAAAGCGCAGCCGGAGTGCTTAGCAACCAAGAATGAAATTCCTTCAAAAAAAAAAAAAATAAAAAAAAAATTGATGCAGTGCAGCAACCGCAAATCAAGCGCAGTACGTAACACCAACAGCCAGTAATGGGGCAGGAAAGTGTAAGGATTAAAAACATTGAAAAGTCACGCAAAAAAGATTGTGCTGCTGCGATGGTGCAGGAAATGTCAGGAAGAATATCAAAAAAAAAAAAAATATTGAAAAACTTAATGGGAAGAAGTAAATGTTATATAACTGGTGAATTTTTGGACTTCAAATTCTAAAATTCTAAAATGAGCAACCAATTTTGTGGCAATAACCTGCTTGAAACTAACTTTTTTATTTCCCGCTGGGTTTCCCAGTCATTGCTGGTGAAAAATTCACTTCAATGTAGGCTTGTGAAAATTGACTGTCTCAGTTTTTTGCCAACAGGAAGGAGGGCTTCTACGTGAGAGGCATAAAGAAATTACTTTTAAAATGACAACAAGTTATCGAA
>JAWMAG010000008.1:27567500-27630000 GCA_037013455.1 Ceratitis rosa
AAATCAACAGTTGAAAAGTCTCGAGTCCAACTGTTGGCTCAGTGTTTAATTCTATCCGAACCTAAGTCCTCAATGCTTTCTTTTATGATTATTAAAATGAATTTCTCAGCTTTCTTTTACTTGAATCACGAAAATATTCCATAGCATTTTAAATTCAATATTTTTGAAAGTAACCACGAAATTGACTTGTGTTCTATGTTTGGGCAAATTCGTACATGAAAAAAATGTTGCACTTTTTTTTTTAAAAAAAAAAAGGTCTGCCAAAACTTCAATTTTTACTTGTCGTTTCTTTCACACAAACAATTTTTTATGGTATTAACTCCAGGTCGAAATTCTTTCACTTCGAAGGTCTCTTTCATGAGTTTTACTGCCAGCGTAGACCCATTTTTTTGCCAAAGAGTCACCGGAAATGTTGTCAGAATGACCGAGCTATGATTATTTTCCTTTGAAACATTTCGAAAATCTTTTTCAAATATATATCTTTAGGACAGTAAAAAGGTTTGAATAAATAATTAAATTTTTTTTATAAAAAAAAAATGATAAAAAATTATGAAAAAAAAAAAATAAATTAAAAATAAATTTAACCCCTAAATAATGAATTCTGCTAGTGATGTGGTGTGTATTTTAGTCTGTTTGTGTAGGTTTTATGGCATTCGGTAGTAAGTTATTAAAGTCTTCTATTTAGATTGAAGAAAGCGACAAGCAGTAGTACTAATATTGTTAGAGTTTGTAGTAGGAGTTTCTTTGATTTTTCTCTTCAATTGCATTCGTTTGTAAAACGATTTTGAGATAAAGTTTCTAGTAAGACGTGTTAGTGTCTAAAGTGCAAAAATGATGATAAAGTTATGGGTCAGAGATTTTTTGAACAGTAGGTAGATTATCCTCAAGCTATCTCTGCATTTCAAATCCATTTAATATCACCCATTATTTTGCTTTGGTTTATGCAGATTTTACGCCAAACAGGATGTGTAAAGTCTGCAATAATACTCCTATGAGTTGAATACACAAAAAAGGAGTAGTTTTCTATCTCGAAGCCAGTAGTTTGGGTAATGACATGATGAAAGGAAGTGTTACACCTGCATTAATTCTAATGTTGAATTGAACAGAAAAGGGTTGACAACACAAAAGTATATATTTCCGCTTTTACTGGCACACTTCCAGTACCACGCCCTACAGCTACCGAACCACCTATGCCACCGAGTCCAGATAAAGACTCACAGGCAGCAAACACTTATTTTCATTTTTGAAACAAAGAAAACTCACAGAGCAAAATATTAATGAAATTTCACGGAAACGTCAAGGCGAACTTTAAGAAATTGTAAACCATTAACGCAGCAAATACGATTATTTATTGCCATGGCATTAGTAACTAATTGGGAATATATTATAACACACATGACGGGCGAATTTTCAGGATGAAGATAAAAAAGGGAAGATCTGTTGTAATTCAAAAATTATAAATATATTGCAAGGTTTTCTAGAAGAAGACGGTTTCCCTAGTAATTGGAAACCAATATGAGTATATAAATTGGCTTCTGAAAGCTTCTACAAACCAACAAAAGTTAGAATTTCATAATGATCTAACAACAAAGAATAATACTGATTTTTCGCTGAATAAAAAACAATATTCTGTGAGCCTGGAACACCTTAAAATTAATTACTGGCGGTGTTTAAAGGAGGCATCGAGTATAAGCAAAGAGGATAGAGAGAAGAGTTGATCGGTACATTAATGACAATAAAATTAAATTTACTTCATTATCACGATGATGCCATTTCGCAACAATTTCCCCAAGAATCTTACGTACCAGGCAAACGAACCAATGGCAACACTATTCAAAGAGAAAAATTGGAGTCACTGCTCATAGAGGTACATTGGGGGTCAAGTAAATTAAACGGGCGTGAACATGATATGAAGAACACACTGTAGAAGTTATTCCATTGAATCTCTATCAAGTTCAAATTATGATGATTTTGATGATTTACAGCCGCTGATGAACAGATTGATTGATTTCAACTTCGAAAATATCAAATTATAATGAATTTTTATCTTTCTTTTACACTCTTTTGTCTTAATAACTACAAAAATGAGTTGTTAAGCATAAATTTGATTAAAAATAAAATAAGATATTAAAGAAAACTACAGAATCGTGGATGAAAAGCTGAGTTATTAACCAAAAGTGATTAAAAATGTTCAATAAATTGACATTTCTGAGGAGCTGGAGGCACCTTTCATTGGTTAATTGGTTTTGCATTTTTTTTCTCTTTTAGTCAATATCTACAACTATGCTGAAAATATCGAAAAAGTGTTCGAAATTGACTTTTAGACAACAAATATGTAGAGATGGAGGGACCTACAGTTTATACTAAGCCGCCTCCGAACTGCTGATGGTTTTTTTTTACGAGGAGCCTTTATTTCATGTCCGAAATACACTCGGAGGGATGGACATTAATTTAATTTTTTATTTAAATTAATTTTCCATAGTTTTTGGATGTTGGTGGCAACGGGATTTGAACACGAGCCTTCCGAATGTCAGTACGCAATGCGAACCACTCGGCTACCGCGGCAGATTATATGGTACAAATAATCGTCCAATCAATCAAGGAATTTGTTAAAGTTTTTAAGAAATTTTGTACCGACTAAAACAACAACTGAAGCTAACTGACCATTCACAACGCCGTACACATGTCGATTGGGTGATTGAACAACCAGCAGTGGACGGCGATTTTTCGAACAAAATTCTCTTCAACGACGAGGCATATTTCTCTATCGCAGGATACGTAAACAACCGAAATTGTTGCATTTGGTGACCCGAGACCCGAGAATACGACCTGGATAAGATCGAATATGGCTTTATTGGGGGAGAATTTTCCCTACAGCTTAAAATGTTGTCTAAGCGATGTCCATTGGCCACCAAGATCGTGTGATTGGACCGTTTGACTTTGTAGGGTTACGCGAGAGACCGTGTTTATGCGAAAATACCTTTAAGACCGACATTCGTCAAGTTATGGCTGAGATGCCACCCAATATGTGTCAAAAAGTGGTCGGAAATCTGCTCAAATGAAACGAATCTTGGCAAAATGCACGGGGCGTTCATTTAAATGATTAGTGTTTCACATAAAATTTCAGGACTCAAACTTTATAATAAAAAAAAAAATTCCCTGGAAAAAATATTTGAAATGCATTTATTTCGAAACAGCAAGAAAAAATTAATTTCAGCAACAAAAATACTTATGTCCGAAACGATGACCTGAAAAATGCTGCAAGTTATTTTTCTTTTTAATAAATTTGATTGATCATTGAATTACAAAAAAAATAATTTATATCAGGATTCGAGTTTCAATTGCTATTATTGAATGTTTACTCAAAGACAAAACGTTTCTTTGAATTTGGCTTGTTAACTTATTTAATGTCATTAATAAACTTTTAAATGTTCAAAAACCTTAAATGACTTTCTAGTAATATTTTTAGCTTAAAAATAATATTAACCTAATATATAAATATAAAGTTTTAGTAAAAATGTGTGTTTCATTAAAGAAAAATTTGTATATAATATTATAAAACAATTTTGTATTAAAAGTATGATCCTAAAATGTTTTAAAATTGTACACTAAATCCATTCTAGCTGCTACCAAATGCATAAATTCACTTCTTAAGGTATAAAAAATTAAAAAATCGATAATTGTAAAACCCATACAAATAAATTACATGACGGTGCTCGTTGATGAAGCGATTTTCAAAGTTATTAATAAATTATTATAAAATACAAATACAACATTTTGCAATTCTATTTGATATATATGTATATATATATTATTTAAGAATTAATAAATGCTGAAAAAAAAATTGCTCTGCCATATAAATTCACGTGCAGAATGCACTTAACACTATTTTATTCTCGCTTCAGCGCCTGAAAGTATGCAACACAGTAGCATTTCTAGCACACATATACGCCTATACATGTGTGAAGCAATTAATCATTCAAAACAACTTCACTACCACCACCACTAGCACACAAGCTTTGCATGCTAGTGTATGTGTGTGTATTTTTTTTTTTATTTTTTTTTTTTTTATTTAAATATTTTCCAATTTATTTTTCACCAGTAATTTCCTCACTTTGTGCATTTTCCAAGTAACCTCACTTAAGACACGAGACCTCAACGGCAGGCGCTAACGTGTTCAAAAGTGAATTCAATTAAATGAGTTTTCAATATTCTTTACCCCCGACAAGCTCCCGCCACTTCTACGCACACACGCACAAACACATACACAAACGCTTGCACTGTGCGCCGTGGCACCGGGGAGAGGCGAATCGGTAGGTCTTTTGCAATTATATTGCACGCGGACGCGGTTAAGTGCGTGTGAACGCGCGCGCTCGAATACACACACACACACACGCACACGCTCAAACGCACACACTCACAGTCATGTATACGCACGCCAAAGAATGCAATGGAATTTATAAACTGCAATGCGCGCGTAACCCGGCTGAGTGGCACACTGAATAACCGAGTAGCTGAGTGACTGACTGACTGTTTAGCTAGCTGAGGCTGACAGGCGGCCGACAGCAGGCAGCGCGGCGTCGTGCTATTCGCGTGCTGGCCTCTGCAAAACTATTGCCGTCGCCGCCACTTTTGTTGAGCGAGGTTAAGGCAAAGGCGGCTCGTCGTCGTCGTCGTCGTCGTCGTCGTGCTTCCTTGGCATGGCATGGCTTTGTTTGGCAGCTTTGGCCGACACATTGGCGGCAGTGGCAGTAAATGCAATGCAAATGCAACAAAGGTGAGAACCACGAGCACGAAACACGAAAAAACACGAACTATTACGAAAGCATAAAAACAGAATCAAATCAGTTGAACTAACTACATACTAATGAGCGGACGCGCCAAGTGTGCGGAGAGCGCAATTCGGCAAATGTAAAGTAGGCAATGTTGGCGGGTAATTAGGGCGCGCGCGCGCTAGCCGACCGTATTAAAGCCGAAGAAGATGAGCCAGCTATGATGACCGTGAGACCCTTGACGAAGCAGCTGTCGAAAGATAAAGCAAGCGAATGCAAGAGCTCACGAAGCGCAATGCGAAAACAGTTTGCCGCCGTTGCAAACCGAACCGTCACATATTGCCAGAGGGAGCGCAGGAGAGTGGGAGATGTGTAGCATAGGCAAGGCACATAAAGAAGACGCACAAGTGGCAAGCTCTCGCCGCCTATGGCGTGAGTTGTGTGTTCATGTAGAAAAAGGAAAATCGAAAAATTATGAAAGTCAACAAAAAGCGTTTGCTGGTTTGTCGTGCTGTGCTATTGTGTTGTATTGCTCCACGTCAACGAAAACGATTAAAGGCACGCACACATATCGAACAAGTGGAAAAAGAAAACAGTAGAAAAAATGAGTGTGGCAGAAGGGGGCGCATAGGAGGTGTAGCGGCGGTCGTCCATGCACGTGCTGGCACCAGTCACGGTCGGCTGGTTGGCTCACTTCAAATACGTAAACAGAGAGGGAGTGTATGGCGCGCAGAGAGTGAGCGAGCGAGAGAGAGTGCGTAAAATGGTGAGAAAATGTTTTTTCGTATTTTTCGATTTTAAGTAATTAGAGCGCACGCTACTGGTAAAGCTCACAGAAGTAACGTCACAAACTATGACGTCGGCTCAGAGTGTAGTCAGCGGTGACCTTAGTGAACAGGGTTTGTGGGTAATTTCATTTGTTGATTTTTATTTGAAATTTTTTCTTAGTTTTTCTATACAAAATAGTTGTATTTTGACAACTTTCAAAAATAGTCAATAAAATAATTCACTTAAAGGGCCGATTATAAAGTTTCAAGAAATAAAAAAAAGTTCAAAAGTTTCTAAAATGAAAACTAAATTAAATTTGAAAAAATTTAAAAATTTGTCTAAGAAAGAAATAAAAATAAAATAAAAACAAAAAATTATATTAAAATACTAATAATACTAGAAAAGTTTGAAAAATGCTATAGAAAAATTAAGATTTCAATTTTCATGCAAAATGTTCTTAAAATATTGAAATTGAATGAAAATTAAAAAAAAAAATTTTGGATAAAAAAAATTTAAATTTTTTTTTAAAATTTTTAAAATAAATTTAATTAAAAAAAAATGTCACAAAAATATTGACTAATAAAAATTATTTTTTTGTTGCCTAACAAAATTTTATTTTAAAACAAAATCAAATAAACAACATTTACTTTATAAAAAACATATTTTCATATTACTCTTTGCATTGTTTTTGTTCTCCAAAATACAAAATTAACCCTTCCCAAAGCAAATGCGGCTTGAAAGCTTACGTTTTCAGCGCTTACTTAGCACTGCCTCACAAGATTGATGTCTCTTTATTTGCACTCACTCAGGCTGGTAAAAATTTATTTACAATACCAGGAAGCTTTGGTACATATTCACATATTTGTACATATAAGTAACCTCTGTACTTATGTTAATCCTTTCGTGCACTTTCAATACAAAATATAGCACAACAGACATGCAATGCTTCTTAAGCTTTCTACCAAATATTGCTTTAAGCTTACGAAAAGCTATGTGAACACATAAGAATGGTTTCATGAGAAATATAAAACCTCAATGGGATTAAAAGGGTAGTTGTAAATTGTATGGAGAAACAACAGTATGTAAACTACAGTAACAGTACTGCTAATGATTCTGAAAGCTTTCAACCTCCTAAAAGCTCTGAGTAACGTATTTAAATAATTCAAATAAATTGCCAAAAATCACGGTTGATACCTAAGAAATATACAATAATTTTTGTTAAGTAAAAATGGTTTATTTATGTACATATATATTTTTAAATCTAAATCTGGTTTACTGGATTATTGCACTTATTTTTTGATATAGGCCGCTATTAAATGTGGCCGTAGAAATATTTCCCTGATGGCTTAAAAATCAAAAATATTATATATTCAAAATGTGAGAGATTTTCATTTTCTGCATCTTACCGCAACTTTCTCTTGGAATAATCAAGAAAAGTTTAGTAGGCGTATACCATATAGTAGAAGAGAAGGAGGGATGCAAAGATCTTTGGAGCATAGCTTTGCTTTCACTACGCAGCACATTTTGGACCAAGAGGTAATGATACAGATGTTATCCTTCTCACCAAGAAACCACTTTTTCTTTCACATCTAGAGGATATACCATAGAGCTGAAGCATAAGGTTCCTCCAAAAAACGTGTTTTTTTTTAATTTTTTTGTTTATAATTTTTTTTTAAATAATAATGAATATTTTTGGTTGTAGTACCGACCATAGAGTGATAATTTAGGAGTAAAATGCCGTTTAGTTCATGTTGATCAAGTTCAATAGATTCTAAATAAGAGTCTCACCCAGTGAAAAGAACGTGGTTTCGAGAAAAAGGCGCGATCCCCTCTCTTCTCTTTTTTACTTATTTTTTGGTCTTGCGGACCTTCGAAACTAATTCTATATTATTTCTAAGAGTATTTTCTAGCAATTTATAGGGAAAAAGATTTTGGAACTTTTGAAATTTTTTTTAAAGGAACCTAGCCTTAATGACCATTTCGTACCTGTAATGGAGCACTACACGCCATACAGTCAACGAAACGATCAATTTATTTGGTGAGCGCATCACCACACCATGTGAGTTTTAACACCATCGTACAATTTTTAATGGGGTTATGTGCAGTCACTGGTCTAAGCCGAGATAAGCCGAGACGAAACGGTTGGCGCCCTGGAAGAGAATTTACGACGCGGTATTGCGGATATAGATACGATCACTTGCACGCAATAATTTTTAGGACATAAAGCCAAACCCCCATTTCTATAATAATATTTAGCTTATTTGACCATAACATTAAATTATATGTATTTTACTTATAAATACTTGAAAACCACATGTCTAAAAAAAACACCCTTTATGAAAAAAAGGAACACTGAAAAAGTTTCTGTTAAAAAAATATTTTATTTCAACTACCGAGATCGCATAAACGTTTTCATTTTGGATTGTCAGTTTATTTTTGACAGATAAAAAGGTAAGTCGTGTTTTGGTGTGCTTTACGATTTTTTACTATTCCAAAATATGGATCAAAGAAACTGTATTAAGTTTTGTGAAAAAAATGAAATTAAATGCGCAAGGACATTTGAAATGTTGACTGTGGCGTTTGTCGAGTCTACTATGAGGAGAACACAAGTTCAATTGTGGTATAACCGGTTTAACGAAGGCCGAGAAGATGTCAGTGACAATACTCGTACTGATCGCCCGAGCACGTCAACAACCGCTAAAAACATTGAAGCAGGTGAAGAAAATGATTTTGGATAATCGTCGAATCGCTAACAGAGATGTTGCTGATGATGTTGCCATATTGTACGGCTCATGTCAAGTAATATTTACGGATGTTTTCGGCATGAAACGTGCGGCAGCGAAGATTATTTCAAAATTGTTAAATTTTGAGCAAAAACAACGTCGCATGGACATCGCTCAGGCGATGTTGAACATCGTCAATGACGATCCAGATTACCTCAAAAAGGTCATAACTGGTGACAACTCATGGGTGTTTGGCTATGACATTGAAATCAAAGCCCAATCAGCCCAATGGAAGCATCTAGAAGAGCCAAGACCGCAAAAGAAACGTCAAGTTTGGTCAAATGTGAAGGTTTTGCTCACTGTTTTCTTCGACTGGAATGCCGTGGTGCATCATGAATTCTAGCCACAAGGTCATACGGTCAATAAGAAATACTACCTAGAAGTTATGCGTCGTTTGCGTGAAGCAATTCGTCAGAAAGGCACAGAATTGTGGAAAAAATTTGGACCATGATAACGCACCAGCTCACACATCGATGCTTGTACGTAAGTTTTTGGCCAAAAAAAAAAAACGTTATCAACCACCGTATTCACCGGACTTGGCCCCCTCTGACTTTTTCCTCTCCCCAAAACTGAAGACACCGATGAAGGGTGAGCGTTTTGCTACGATTGAGGGGATAAAAGAAAAATCGAAATTGGCGATACAAAAAAATGCGTTTTAGAAGTGTTTCGAGGATTGGAAAAAAAAAACGCTGGCATAAGTGTGTTCCATCTGAGAGGGATTACTTTGAAGGTGACTAAATAAATACTTTTTGAAAAAATTGAAAATAACGATTATTTTCTGATCACACCTCGTATATTTGTGATCTTAGAGGCAAACTTGAAAGCATAAATAACGCATTAGGAGAATATAGAATTTATTTATACAAAAAAAAGCAACAACAAGTAGGTATTCAGATCGTAAAATTTTCTATACTCATAAGATTTTCTCAACTCTTTCCCGAACTGCTGCGAGGAATTTATTAATGCATTTTTTATTATATATACATACATATATATGTACACAATAGTTACAAATGCATTATCTTCACGAGACATGAGTGAATTTTTGATTTATTACATTTCTCACGCCGCCGAAAAATACATTTGACTGCATTCATTACACTTAAACTACTATCGATTTACGAATTGAATGAAGTAATGCTGCTGCAACACACTTTCCTCTCAACATTATTGGCAATAAATTATGCACTTAGTAAATGCGTTAGGTATGTGTATGTACGAGTATATGTACGTATGCGTATATGCCGCCCTTGGAGCACTTAACCTCCAAATGGCGTAAGCTCAAAATAAACGAAAATTTTTGGAAATTATTTTCAAACTCACTGCGTCACCTTGCATTTTGTGTGCATTTTGTGCACTTGCCATTATTGTTTTTTACGCTTTTTTTCATATATAAACTATTTTTCAAATTTTCTTTTTCTCAGCATTTCAAGCGAATCTCCTGCATTTTCGATGCGCTAGACAAAACGACAAAACTACCCACTCGTCGCTCAAAGTAGTAAAATGTGTGAGAAATGTGCAGCATATCAGCGTGATGCTATCAAGGCGGAGTCTTAAAAAGGCAATGAATGAGCAGATTTGCAGGAAAAACAACAACAACAAAAAAATACGGTAGCAATAAAAATTGCTGCAGCTCAATAAAGTGTAAAAGTCGAGGAGATTTTTTTTTACTTTTTTTTTATTTTATTTTTTTGACAAACTTAGCATTTTCCGCGTCTGCTTGTGGCGAGCTGCAACAGCAATTGCTGCCATGTCTATTGTTTTTTTTTTTTTTCTTTTAAACTTCATGTTGCTGCTTGACATCAGTTGACATTGATGTGATTGTATGTCAAAGATAATGGCAAGACGGTGGGTAGAACCTCTACTGTGACGAGAAACCGAAGAGGAGGTCGAAGAAAGAGAAGAAAGCGAAGAAAATAAAATGTCTGAGTTGCAAGAAATTCGCCGCAAAAAGTTGCTGGCGCGGCAATCGTGTAGCAGCAGCAGCAGCTGCAGTGATTTCAAGGCGTTCAACAGCAACACTGAAGGTGATTGAAAGCGTTTGGCGTTTGGCGTTTGGTAGACGCGTGTAGCGTCGGTGATGATAAGCAAGAAGTTACCTAGTTCATACGTACATACATACATACATACATATATACATACTACACATCCAAACAAGCTGAATTTTGACATAAAATCACGTAGAAAAGTACGCAGTTTTACCAGCTAAAGTCACATATAAATTTTACTACAACAACTAAATGGAAACGCTTACTAAATGTGGGTTAAAATTTATGGTTTGCTATTTACTACAGGCGTAAACTTTGTTTGGTCATCCTTCCTTGTAACTTGAGACAAAATCTGACAATTTTTTTTTTTAACAATTAAGCTGAAAAATTTTCACAATTTTTTTTTTTTTTAAGTGTAAATAAATGCATAAAACTTCTTACCCTCTTGATGCATGATTATACCTTCAGCGTGGCGTTAGTATGAAAAAGTTTTTTCTTTTTTTTCTCTTTCAACTTTGATATAGTTCCCACATGTATGTACAAATATGTTAAAATACTTAAAAGTTTATATATAAGTATATAAGATTTATTGTTATACGTACCTGCAAAGAAAAAGAAGAGAAAAAGAAGAAAAATGTTATATTAAAATTTTAATTACTGTCATGTTCTTAAATGTATATATACGTGTATATATATGTATATTTATAAAGGTTAAGTAAATATTTGAAGCAGGAAATTCTAAGCAAACTCTTTAAATTTGGCCATAAAATAAGTGCAATATTAAATTTACATATATTTAAAAATTTATATGGATATTTATATATATATATATAAGGCAAAGCTTTTAAAAACCTTCAAGCAAAGAATTTATCTTCAAGAAAAAAAGAATATTTTATATATTACTATTTATTGTAACTATTTTTATATTTTCGTAATACTTACGATTTAAATTCCATATGTTATATGTTTACTTTAAATAATTTTTTTTTTAAGATTTATTTGATTTAATGCAAAATAATGTATTTAATCAAAAAAAAATAAATAAAATACCTGTAATAAAAATTTTAAATAATTTACATTTTTTTATGCATAAGAAATAATAAATTAAAAATTTTTTTTTTATTAAAAATTTTGTATCATTTAATATTATTATATTTATTTTACATCTTTTCAAGTGTGCTGTGGTAATTGTATAATTTTTTAATTGAAAAATATTGTACATAATATTCGTTATATAAAATAAGAAAATATTAATCAAAATATAAATTTTTGTTAAAAAAAAATAAATAAATTATATTGCATAACATATCTAACACAAATTTTTTAGTTAAAATGTAACTCATAAAGCAGTTATTATACGCGCTAAAAATTCAAAAAAAAATCGTTGGTTCGATCCCTGCTCCGAAACAGCTTTCACTTTTCCATTTTTCTTTGTTCTATAACAAAAATAATCAATTCATATAAACAAACCAGGCCTTTAGCTCATCAGAAAAAACTATAACAATAAAAGTTCAAAAAATTTGAAAAGCTTTTAATATTTAAGTTGACTTTTTCAGTAAAGCTTTGCATCTTCATATTTTTTTAAGATCCTCCAAATGGCGATTTAAGAAAAATATTATGCAATTTACATATTTATTACTTTTAAATATTTGAAAATTAATTAATATGTCTAATTTACTGTATAAAAACTGATTATATTAGATCAAGTAAAAAGTTCGTTCGGTTTTTATCTAAGAGATGGCGTTATTGTCCATTGTACTAGTGTTACGTGTCGCATCATTTCATACTATACGGCGCTGAAAACATGTTTATTCGCACTAAAAGTTTGTCTTTGACAGTTCTTCGATTGATTGACTCAGTAGGTGGTGAGCGCTCGTCAAAGATGGACACCAGCAAAGAGAAAATTCGCTATATTTTACAATTTTTCTTCAATCAAGGCGAAAAAGCAACCAAAACGGCTGAAAAAATTAGTTTAATTTGTGGACCCGTTTCTGTAAACGAACGTGTAGCACAAAAGTGGTTTGCTAGGTTCCGTTCCGGTAATTTCGATGTCAAAGAGGAGCCACGCAGCACACGTCGGAAGGCCTGTCGTCAAAAATTGTGATAAAATCATGGAAATAGTGGAAACAGACCGTCACGTGAGCACTTATTTAATTGCTGAGTGACTAAAGATAAGCCAGCAAACCGTTTGGAATCATTTGCATAAAAAAAACCGAACGAACTTTTTACTTTACCTAATATTTTCTGTAAAGTTATTAAAAACCCTCTAGCAATTTTGGAAAGGTCTAAACTTTTCAGGCAGAAGGGTAATGCCGACCCATTCTAATAAAACAAAAGCAAAGTGAAACTCTCATAAGCAGAAAGAAGCACGAAAATGAAAACAAAAACAGAATAAAATTATTTTTCCCGTCACGCCGCAGCCTTTATAGCTTTTGTTTACGCGAGTAGGGTAAATCCTTGCATAACTTTGGGCGCTAGCTAATTGCTTCCTGTTATTTGAGTGATATGCATATATGCAAGAATGCAATTCTCAAATGAATAGCGAAGTCATGCAGCAAAAGTGCCTCTTGCTTGCAATGGAATTTACCTTATTAAGGGAACTTCGTAAGGTCCATATCAGATATCGAATTATCTGATCTGTTTGCGTCTTCCCATCCATGCTATTAGAGTATTGAGATTGGCGTTTGCGCAGCTTCAAGTGCCTTCTCTGGCATTGGGTAAATACCACAACTTTTGTACCGAGCCTAGTGCTCAACTTGAATACATTTCACATTCTCTCCCACTCCCTTAGACACCTTTCATGACCAAATCCAATTTTTACATATATTCTTCTGCTTTACTGGCATAGACACCGCTTATGCGATTATAGCCGCGTTAACAACATTTCACAATTCATTCCTGCTTTTTTCTGTTTGGGCGCCAATTGGAAATACCAAGTACAGTAAGATCCTTCTCTACCTGGTCCTTCTAACGAAGTAGAGGCCTTCCTCTTCCATAGGCTGCGGTATTCTCGTAGAGAACCTTAAATCTTAAGCAAAATCTAACTTTCGAAAACTCCTAATGGGGACTCATCGTATAGCAGAACGGAAACGATGAGCAACTTGTAAAGTTTGGTCTGTGTTCGTTGAGAGAGTACTTTATTTTTCAATTGCCTACTCAGTCCAAAGTAGCATCTGTTGGCAAGAATACTTCTTCCTTTGGTCTCTAAGCTTCCTCTAATGGTGGTGTTAATGCTGGTTCTAGATAGTCGAAATTATCTACCACCTCGAAGTTATGACTGTCAACAGTGACGTGGGGGCCGAGTCTCAAATGCGACGACAGGAGATACTTCGTCATACTCTCGTTCACTATCAGACCTATAACCTTCGCTTCCTTATCACGTCTGGGGAAAGCAGAACTCACGGCGCGATTGTTGAGGACAATAATGTCAATGTCATCGGCGTACGCCAGCAGGTGTACACTCTTATAAAAGATTGTATCTTCTCTTTTCAGCTCTGCAGCGCGTATTATTTTCTCCAGCATTAAATTGAAAAAGTCACACGATAAGGAATCACCTTGTCTGAAACCTCGTTTGGTATCGAAGGACTCGGAGAGGTCCTTAAGGATCCTGACGGAGCTTTTGGTGAGGAAGTTTTTGTCGTATAAGTTTTGCGGAGATACCGGATCCAGACATAACGGCGTAGGAGGTTTATGATTGAATTACCAGTTCGAAAGCCACACTGATAAGGTCCAATCAGTTTGTTGACGGTGGACTTTAGCCTTTCCCACCTACTTAGCGATGTTTCGTTGTGGATGCTGAATTTTTCGACAGTTGCGGCGAATAAACCCTCAATTCCCACTGTGGCGTTAAAGTCACCATGATTTCAAGTTTTTCATATCGTGGTAGGGACAGTGCTCATGAATAACCTCTAGGCACTCATAAAGAGTATTCTTTGTTACATCGTCTTTCATTTCCACCGTGGCGTGGGCGTTTCTCAGGGATATGTTAAAAAATATCACTTTGATGCGAATTGTGGCGAGACGTTCATCTACCGGGATGAATGCCAGTACTCGCCGACGTAGTCTCGCACCAATCACGAATCCGACACCATATTTGAGCTCTTTTATATGGCCGCTGTAATAAATGTTACAAGGACCTACTCGCCATAGTCCGTGTACCTCCAACTCACTTCTTGGACGGTGGTGTCAGTCTTTAGTATAGCGAGGACCAACCAGCTGGGCACCTGCGGAGAGTGTTTGAGGTTGCTTTACTATAGAGAATTTATTCATCAAAAATGGTTGCCAATATTAAGGATAGCCTTTGATTGTAAAGTCAAGTCTTAAATTATTATGGGGTAAGCAGGGTAGGGTTAAGATCAGGTGGAACTGACGTCAGCATATTTATTACCCGATTATGTTCATATTTATGTTATGCCCACTGAAGAAATTGTGCGTACTATCTTCCATAGGATAGGTCAGGGTTCAATTCTTGATCCGAGTAACATCCAAAAACCGCCACCTCTTGTTAGAGAATGTCGAACTCTCATAAAGATCCATCATCCGTTCGGTATCGGCTTAGAACAAACTGTAGGCCCTTCCATGTCTTGTGAAAAGAATCCAAATGTAGGGTCTAACGTAAAGCAGCGTACTGTATAGCCAAACACAACTTCCATAAAGTGGCAAGTAGGCCTTCAATACCAAGACTGTTAGTATATAATAAGAGATGATATCCTTTCGGATCTAGGACTGGAGGGTTTTGAATAACTCCTCATACGTTTTGAAGATAGCCTGACAAGTACCGGTTCAAAGTAAACCACAGTCGACCATTTCTTTCGCTTTTCTCATATTTTCGGCCACTGAAAGGTTTTGTATGAATGGATGGTGAACACAAAGGATGAAAAACTAATAACAAATATCCAGCCTCAAATTTCCGCATTGGTAAAAAAGCAACCGCTGCATTTCTTTGGAAACCGTACTGATGGAGCCGAAATAGCATACAAAGACCACTTTTTCAAAAGCCCCTCGGCCTAACAGACCCACAGCGACCACTGCCAAACTTTAAGAAGGAAATCAAGAGGATAAGTTCCGGAGACAAACGCAAAATCGTCTCTTGTAAGACACAAAGACGTAATCTAGTAACTGTAGCAGTACACTGAATTAAAGGAGGAAACACTTTTCCAGCCGGGGCATACGATTCCCCAATCGATACCTCACTCTGCTCCATCCACAAAAAGGGAGTCGGAGAAAGACCAAACTCTACAAGTCACTCATCATCAATGTCCTGCTAGATGGTGTCAAGGCAATGTTAACATCTGATGTGTCAAAATTTTCGTTAGAAAGAGAAAGATGCGTTTTTTGGGAAAATATCAATAATTAAGCCTGTCCGCGAATCGCTTCAGCGGTCACAGAGCGCTATAATAAATATCAGAGCTGTTCTAAAGTTTTGAAAAACAAAAACGCTGGAGCCATGGTATTATATTAGGTCAAGTAAAAAGTTCGTTCGGTTTTTTTTATTGATTTTTCAAAATATGATAACTTTTTGCACAAAATGAAATCAAATATGCGCCGTTTTCTTCATAAACTTGTTGCCAACTTCATTATACCCCTCTCGTAGAAGGCTGCGTCCTTATTGGCAAAAAACTCGGAGAGCCAATTTACACAGGCCTCTCTTGAGACCAACTTCTCACCATTCAGTGCGTTCGCCATGGACAGGAAAATAAGGTAATCACTCGGTGCCAGGTCTGGACTATAAGGTGGGTGCATTATGACCTCCTATCCGAGCTCCTGGAGCTTCTGGCGCGTTACCAAAGGCGTGTGTGGCCTGGTGTTGTCCTGATGGAACACAATTCGTACCTTGTTGATCAAAAATGGTCTCTTCTGGATGAGGGCTGCCTTCAAGCGGTCCAGTTGTAGGCAGTAGAAGGCCGAATTGAGCGTTTGGCTATAGGGGAGCAACTCGTAGTAGATGATTCCTTGCCAATCCCACCAAACACACAGCAAAACCTTCCTGGCCGTCAATCCTGGCTTGGCCACCGTTTCCGCCGGCGCACACTTTTTAACCACGACCGTTTTCGCTTGACGTTGTCGTAAGTGATCCACTTTTCATCGCCAATCACCAAACGCTTCAGAAATGGGTCGATTTTGTTGCGATTCAGCAGCGATTCGCAGATAGAAATCTGGTTCATCTTTTTTTTTTGCGTTAGTTCGTGTGGCACCCAAACATCGAGCATCTTTTTGAATCCACGGTTATGCAAATGGTTCCAAGCAGTTTTCTGGCTTATCTTTAGTTCCTCAGCAATTAAATAAGTGCTCACGTGACGATCTGTTCCCACTTTTTCCAATATTTTATCGCAATTTTCGACGACAGGCCTCCCGACGCGTGCTGCATCTTTGACATCGAAATTACCAGAACGAAACATAGCAAACCACTTTTGTGCTACATGTTCGTTTACAGTATCGGGTCCATAAACTAAATTAATTTTTTCAGCCGCTTTGGCTGTTTTTTCGCCTCGATCGAAGGAAAATTGTAAAATCTAAAGAATTTTCTCTTTTCTGGTCTTTGACGAGCGCTCACAACGTACTGAGGCAATCAATCGAAAAGCCGTCAAAGACAAACTTTTAGCGCGAGTAAACATGTTTTCAGCGCCGTATGGTATGACATGATGCGATATGTAACACTAGTACTATGGACAATAACGCCATCTCTTAGATAAAAACCAATACTTGACCTCATATATGAGGGGGACTACTTCGTGGGGAATAAATAGAATTTAATTTATATAAAAATGTTTCTAAATGTAATTGACATTTTCTCTTATTTTTTGAATACACCTTGTATTTAGGATTATTTAATTTCAACATTTTTCTATCTTTGATTAAATTTTATTTACTTGTTTAATAGATATGTATGTATATGTATTTTTGTGTTGCTTTTTTATTTTTGCCAACCAAAAAAATTCAAATAAATGTTTGTATTATATTTTTGAAGAAAACAAATATTTCGCAAGAATTTAAATTCCGAATACAGTCATAAACAATACAAAGAAGAAACTGGAAAACTCTTAGCAAAACAATTAAATGCTTCGAAACGATAAAATTCAATTCAAAATATGTAAATATTTAAGCTCACATTTAAGAAAAAAAAACAAAAAACGCCCACTAATTGTATAATAAAATTCAACAGTTAACACGTAATTTAGTAAAATTGTTGAAAAATCAAAAACAACAAGACTAATGAATATTAAGCACATAAAAAAAACCCACACACATACACACACACACACAAATACACACAAACTTACCCGCCAGCAACAAGGATCATCTGCATTGTTGCGCACTTTCACTTGGTTTAATTTCGAGTGCAACAACAACAACAACTTTATGACTAAATATAACAATAAACAATTTCAACTAACGGAAATATATTATTTTATTTTTATTTTTTTTTGTTATTATTATTATTTTTTATTTTTTACAAATATTTGCTTTGTTCTTTAGTATAATTTTGGAAATTTTTTATTTTCTTCTTTTTTTGCGCTTCCTTTTCTTTCTACGCCTTTGTTGGCTACTTTTTGCCTTTTTCGTTGCCGTACTTATGGTAACAACAACAGCAGTGTTGTTGACAACAATTGCGGTTGTAGTTGTGGTGTTGTGGCAAATTTTAATTGTCTCTGCTGCAGTTTCGTATTCGGTTGCGCTTTCGGTTGCGCTTTCGATTTTTGTTTTTCTTTCGGTTTGGCGTTTTGGTATAGATTTTGTTTGGGGTATTGTACTGTTTGTTGTTGATGTTGTTGTTTTTGTTGTTGTTGTAAATGTGTTGGTGAAGGCGTTTGTGATATGAATGCTGCTGGCACAGCTGCTACTGCGGTGTATGGCGATGTTTCGTATGGAAAAGATGATGACATTGATGTTGATGTTGATGAAGATGTTGTTAACGAAAGTTGTTGTTGTTGTTGTTGCTGCACTACTTTTAAATAGTTATGCATACGTAGTAGCTTCCGAATTTCCGCTATTTGCTTGAGTTTTAGCAGTAACGACATATCCATGGCGTTCGTGTAATAATATTTAACAGTGTTTTTCCTTTATACTCCTTTTCCAGCTCATTATGGTTTTTTTTTTCAACAGTCATATATACATATGTTTGTAGGTAGTATCATATATATGTAAGTATTTAGTAGCAATATCATTTTAAGAAAAATATATTTAAAATTCAATGTTTTTGTTTTTTACTTTTAGTTTCTTTTTTTATTTTTAATTTGCAATAAATTAAAGCCATTCAAATTCCATAGAAATTTTCTTTCTCAAGGCGTTCGCATTCTTCCAACAGGCAGGCAGGCGGAGTATTGTACTAAACAACTGTCATTCGTATTGTCGTGTATTGCAAGTATAAGAGAATTGAATTGTTTATTGCATTCACAAATTTGTTACTTAAGGTACTTTGGGTAGTTTTAGCAAAAAAAAAAAAAATTATTTTCACATTTTTTTATTTTTTTTCTATTTTTTATAATTTATTTTTATTTTTTTTTTTGTTATTTGGTGGCATCTGTAAATCAGCTTAAGGGTTAAAGGCGTGTTACTAAATTTTAAATTTATTTATAGTTTACAAACAATGTTTGTTATTTGCATAGACATTCCTTGCTGGGATTTACTGTACAAAACAAAAGGTTGGCGTCATATAAAGGTTTCATAGGGCAAGCGCAGAAACGAGGGTATTCTTATATGTCTATGTATTTGCAAGAGTTCACAGCCAAAATTAGGTAGAAATGCGAGCAAAGCGGTATTGGTATCATTCAAAAATTAAAATTTTAAAATTATAAAAAGACAAAAATTTTTTTACTAAAATAAAATAAATAAAATTTAAAAATTTTTTTAAAAGCAAAACACTTTAAAAAATCATTATTTTTTTGAACTTCGTTAGGTCTAAAAATTTTGCTGAACTCAACATTTTAGATTTCAAAACTGAAAAATGATTAACATTTGTGAACATTTTTAATATTTATATTTTTGTAGTGCACTTCTTTGCTTAGTTAGACATATCGTCAGGAAACTACTTGCAGTTAAACTAGTATACGAACACTTCAGCGAAATTCCCGCATTTTCAATGAAATCATAACTGTACGGTATTTGTTGGCATCTGCCTTAGCAGTTTACCAGTTATGAGAATCGTAATTGTTTCCAACAACACTCCACTGTTATGTTATGTTAATTTCTAGTATACCATGGCTATGTTGCGTAACAGCAGAAATTAACATAACAGAAATTAACATAACATAGCAGTGGTAGCAGTGGTAACAGTGGCAGCAGTGGTATACTCGTATATGCTACTACTCGTTACAGCGTCACGATAGCCGAGTGAATAGCACTAAGACTGACTGTCGTTTATCTAAGTGAAACGATGTTTTATGTGTAATATCGTGTAAGCAGACGAGATATTTAAAGTTACAGAAGATTTTATTTCGGGCATGCATATACACGTATGCCAGTTGAGTTTATAATATTTTAAAGCTATAAGCTGGTGTATTCCTTGAAGGTTTATGACATGCCTACAAAATGCATGACTCTTTCGTGGTCAAATATACAATTTGCTTGTTTTGTTCGTCTTCTGATAACAAACCAAACGAAAAATATCATTTTGCACAAAGTACTTTCACTAAAAAATGCTATAACTAAGCCGAAAAAAATTGGGGCATAAATAATAATAATTTTTTATTTTTTTTTTTTAATATTAAACATTTTTTTTTAACTCCTAAAAGCTCATTAACTGACTGTTAGGTAAAAAGAAGCTAATAAAAAAAAATAAATCAAATAAAAAAGTGTAGAGATAAATTAAAGTAAATATTTATAATAAAATAATGACAGTCAATATAAAATACATACAAAAAAATAAAATTAAATTAAAACAAATATGCATTTACAAACATACACATACATATATAGAGACGGCATATTGACAACGACAACAGCAACAGCAACCATATGACACATTGACTATTATAATAACAACAACAAATGTAACAATAAAATTTACAATAAATTGCAGCACATATTGAAATGCCACCTACACACACACATCTATATATATATATATACATATATATCACTATTTATAGTATTTAATACTATTTATGCAAATTGTTGCAGTTACTGATGTAATGTATGTACATATATATATACTTTAGCATGTGTGTAGCTTTTTTTCTTTTCAATTTATGCAAGTGGTATATGTTAACATTGTTGTTGTTATTTGTTTCTGCAAAAATTTATGCATTTTATATTCCTTGCTTGCATATTCAATATTCAAATACATATATATATATACTTATGCACATACATACATATATTTATTTTTCTATTTATACATCCATGACATATACAAACATATTTTTCCATTTTAACATTTATCTGTGCTATTAATAGACATACATATATGTATGTACATACATACAGATATACATATGTATAATAGTTTACGCTGACAGGCACATATTACACATCTACTATTTCACACTTTAACAAATTGCATTCCATTGCTTGTTTTATTTTATTGCATTTTATCATATATTTTTTTCATTCATGCAAAACTAACATTTTCTTTGCGAATTTTGTATAAATTGTTACTTTGCATCCTCACGCCGCAAATACATATGCATACGTGTATGTATATGTGCTCGTGTGCATGTAAATAGCTTCCGTAGTAGACGCACAAGGCAGCGTTAAATTGTTATTGCAGTTGTTTTGTTGTTGCTCGATAGTGTTGACAATTATGCCACCGCTGCTGCTGTTGCTGCTGTTGTTGTTGTTGTTATTATTATTAGCCATAGAAGGCTCTGACAGTTTTGACAGTTGAACAAAAAGTTGACGCCATTTACATATTTATAATGTAAACACACACACACACACACATACATGAGTATGTAGTTAAGTTGATAAAAGTGAATGAATGCTAATTGTTATATGTATGTATATACACATATATATATATTTTTTTTTTCTTTTCACACAAGTAACGCATACAAAGTAGATTAATAGAAACGAGAGAGAGAGGGGCAGAGAGAAAGAGAGGGAGAGTGACAGTGGTATAGCAAGCGCGAGAAAAAGTAATAGAAGAAGGAGAAAGAGAGATAGTTAGAGAGATCGAGGGCGCTACATAGTCAACTTAAAACGCAGCACAGTGTTCTCGTTTAGTGGACACTTAATTACGTATGCGGACACACACATACACGCACACGCGCACGCACAATTGCATTTAACAGGTTGGTTTAGTAGTTGGCATTTAAAATTAGTAAACTTGTTGAGTGATAATTGATGAGGTAGGTACATATGTATGTACATATGTATGTACGAGTATGCAAGTACTTAGCGCAATGATTGATTGCATTCCGATTGGTTAGACATTTTGTTCTTTTTTTTTTTTTTTTTTTGCAATTTAAGTTAATTGATGCTCGTTATGCGGTTAATTATCTTCTGGCATTTTACGCAAAATTATTATAACATTTATTTTTTTTATTTTATTTTTTTTCATTTACTTTACTTTTCATTTGCACTGCAGTGGAGGAACACTTCGTACTTTTGTAGTTGTTGTACTTATTTTCTAGTTTAAATAGTTTTCATTTTCATTTTCATTTATTATTAATTTATTATTTTTTATCTTTTTTTTTGTAATTTAAACACATTTTTTTCCAATACAATTTATTTTCCTTCGCAGTTATTAATTTTATTTTTTTTTTCATTTTTTTTTATAAGAAAATTTTTTTCTGAAAAAGATTTCTAAATTTTTCAAAAAACTCTTCAAGTCTTCACTCGCAAGGTTTGAAGTCTAAACTGCTGCCATAAAAACAAGATAATAAATTTGTAAGTGAACAAAATCTTTTAAAGAAATTTATTAAAGCTCTCGAAATTTCAAAAATTTTTAGTATAACCAAAAAATCCCTTCACAAGGTTAAGTAAACCAAAATTGCAAAAAAAAAAAAAGTATATAAAAAAACCAAATATGAGCTACCTTCGGCCATGCCGTAGTCTGAAAAGCTTTTAAGGCCATATTGAATTAAAGGTGCTGCATTTTATTATTTAATAGTAATTCTCATGTCTGCAAAATACTCTGTATGGAGCCCATAATATATAGTCTTCCGATTTCGCAAATTTTTGGTGTCAATATTTATATGTATTTACGTGTATAGGATATCAAAACTACATGCCACAAGATGAATTTTTGAGAACTTTTTGATTCAAAACCACCTATCTGAGCTGATCGTATGTATGGGGAGGTCATATGATTTTTTTGTATTTTTTATTTTAGCAGTTTTCTAACCCCGCTTAGGAGCAGGCTAGATCAGTCTAAGTGATCAAGACCATCAACGGGAGGTCCAGGAAACGGGCTGTTTCGGCGGGCTCGGACCAGAAGAAAGTGAGGATAGATGAGTTGGTTTTAGGAAGCATGCAAAGAGATGACGGGGTCAAGTCTGGATGGGTAGGAGCTTGGACTTCTACAATATTAAGATCTAATTTACGCTAGTATTACGCGGCACTCTCAAGGCAGTTCCAGCTCTTCATCTGCAATAGTTGGTGGTTTGACTCCGCGAGCGCCACTCTCTAGAAGAGAGTTCAGAAAGATGTAAACGGACTGTCGGTAATTGTCGTTTCAAGCCTGTCCAGCGGTTATTGTAGAGGGTACCGATTGCAGTGCTTCAGATCGAGTACTCCCTCTGCGATATGTCTGGGTGATAGTTCGGCTGCTAGTAAGAGTCTCTTAGAGTGCTCGCTGCATTCTAGCAGGAATTTTTTCCATCGCAAAGCATTATGCTCTTGAATTCGTATCATAGATGCTTTGCTGTGTATGTGATACTCTGGCGACATCAGAAGGTTTTCTTTTACAGTTCTGAGGGGAGTATTTTGTCAAAATTACAGCTTTTTTCTCTGCATCTCGCTTGTCTATGGCGCCCGGAACGATGCACCGTAGTTTACAACCGTCCAGCCTTTTAAGTTCCAGCAACTTACTGCCGACTAAAGCTTTGAGAATTTTCTTGCGGATCCGGAATTTTATGGCAATTGCAGTCGTGTGCGGAGTGAGGGAGTGCAGGCTATCGAAATGTGACTCCCAATAACTTCGGACTGTTTATAGTCGGAAATTTTACGCCATCCACTTCCACATGGAGTTCGAGCCGGTACTCCTTCATCAATATACTGTCCAATCGTCAACATTGAGCATTCATATGCATATCAGATCCTTTCCAGTGGAGGAGGGAGTTCTAGGCATACAAGTGCGGAATCTCTTGCCATATTTCATGCTCTCACATATTTTTTTGATTTATGAACAAAATCTAAAATCTGAAAAATCGCTCGTATGTATGATATAGTGTTCCGATCTCGCCTGTTCCGACAAATGACCGTTTAAATGTAGTATTGCATACGTATACCAAGGTTGGTTGAAATATCTCAAAATCTGAGGGACTTGTTTGCATACAAACAGACGGGCAGATGGAAATGGGTAAATCAACTCTGCTCGTCATTCCCGATCTAATCGGTCTACATTTTAATGGGTCTATCTCTTCACTCTCTGATTCTTGGATAAGAAAGGTATACAAATATCATCAGTTTTCTTGCGGACGAAGTATGGTAGTTGCCCTCATCTTTCCCCTTAAGACATTCGATTAACTAGTCTTTCCTCGTTTCTGTGCATTAATGTATAAAAGACACATGATCCTTTGACGAGGTCAATCTTGGATCCCATACGTGCTGTAAAGAAAGTTCACTAGGTAAAACTTTAGAGAATGCATTTCAGCACCTTCTGTATTTCAAAAGGGTTTTTTATTGCAATTTACGCTACAGTAAAAAGGCACCTATGCTATGGTCAGTGAGTTACTCAAAAAGCCGATAAAATTCTGCAATTGGTGAAACGAAGTCGGAATGAAAGCTAAATGGTCACGAAATCGCAGCTGAAGCGAATTCTTTTCAGTATAAAAAAAATCCTTCAAAAAAAAATATGAAAGCAGACTATTTTATTATGCCACACTTCCATAAAAAATAACTCAATTTTATATATGTTTTGTGAAAAAAACTAAAAAAATTATCAAAAAAAATCTAAGAATTATATTGTTGTATTTAATTTAGAAATTAAAAAAAGGACGAATATAATAACTAAACTATTATGAATTAATCAAATGATTTGAAGTGAAATAAAATATTTATAACTTTTTTAAAACATTTTTTTTATTATATAATATTTTTTGTTTCACTACGAAAATTTTTTTTTATTAAACCTATATCAAGGTATTTTTCATACTTAAATTTTTTCATTAAACAAGAATTTTTACAACAGAAAAAATTTTAAAGTAATAAATATTAAGTAAAAAAAAATTTTTCGCGTTATAATTTCATAAATTGTATGTAGTAAAACCATAATCTGAGGTTGACTTTTTGTAGAAGATAACACAAATACTTTCGTTAACACAATCTTATTTGTTTTTATTTATTTATTTTTATTTTAATTTTTGTTTTTATTTTTATTTATTTTTTTTTTTGGAAGAAAGAAAATTCTTCTTTTTACACACTCCGTGAATCGCTATTTATCATTTGCATATATCCACATTAAATTTACAATTTTTCTTTCATTTTAATTTTGCCCAAAAATTTTTATTATTATTATTATTTTATTTTTTATTTTATTTGCGTATATTTTGCACAATATTTTATTTATACATTCAAATTATTTAACCTCACGCGATTTACGTAAGTAGAATTTTAATAACAAATGCCTTTCATTGCATATCATTTTAATACTTTTTTTTAAATAATTTCCATTTCATTATGTTTTTACGCGCACTCAGATTGCCTTTAAAGTAACACTTGTCGACACTGATTTACAGCAGCTATTAATATTTCAATATTTTTAATTACAAAAAAAAAAAACGTATGCAAATTAATTTCCTACGCAATCAATCGTTTATATTAATTGCAATCATTTTGATTACACAGCCACACACACATACACACACACACGTTGTCGCGGATTTTAAGGTCACACATACGCAATGTCGAACTCATTAAAATTTCAGCCTACGAGAAGATGCAGCAGAATGTTGAGCAATGAAATTGCTCTTTTCAATGCCGCTACTACACTGCCACTGCGTCTGTCTGGTGTGTGTAATTATGATGGAGCTCAAATTACTTGTACTCATTCTGCTCTTGTATTTTTCATTCGAAACTACAAAAATATACTTTTAGTTTACTGTTACAAGTTTATTGCACTTGTCTCGCACTTTTTCATATTTATTTTCATTTTTTTGTTTTTTTTTTTTTTATGTTTTTTTTTCTCTTTTATTTTGCTTGCAGGTAAATACTCAGCTAGCCAGCCACCTTCACTAGCGCGTCTGTCTGCTTAACACGCAGCAGCATGCGTCTCATCAACACTGTGCCACTTGGCCGAAAAGCACCAGCAGCACCGCCAAGCATCCAGTCAGCCAGCCAACTAGCCAGCCTCTGGGCTTGCCATTGAACGAGTCTTTCGTCTGTGAGGCGTTCACCGTCTGCGCTGTCACACAACACTTTATACGTACGGTGTGTGCTTTATTTAGTGTGCTGTCTAATTGTTTGTTGGTCTACATAATTTTTTCTTAAAGGCGAATTCCCACTAATAACACTTTCACAACCTTTCAACACGTGCCACCTAAAATACGAATGCTTAAAACAAATGAAAAAAGATCACGCACCAAGATGTAGAGAAATAAATTAAAATTTTCAATGCCTTTTCGTTTTGCTGCGCGTTGTTTTTTATGTTTGTTTATACTAATTTATTGCCGTTTTTATGTCGTTTTCCCATTCAATTGTTTAACAATTTAATTTTTATATTTTTGAAAAAATTTAATTTTAATTGTTGTATATTTGTGCTGGAGCGTGGTAAAAAAAAAGGTCAAACCAACGCGCACCAGCAGCCAAAACCATCGAGCCAAAACATTTTCCACGCACACATTAGCGCACATACACACAGATACACATTTTGTTTCTACTCATATGCTCGTACAGCGGCAGACAGAAGCAGCAGCTGTAGTACATAGCAGCGCTGCAGTAGCAGTACCTACAGCAGCACCAACAGCAGCAGCAGCAGCGCAATGCTGGCACTGGAAGTACCAGCTGTTCCTGCTTGTTTCAATTTTGTTATTGTTGTTGTGAGTGTTTTTATGCAAGTTTCACTTTCTTCTAATTCTTTGCGGAATACACAAGGGTAGGGTTGCCATTTAAGTGGAATTTTCAATATTATAGAGGATTCTAGTGGCGGAATATTTTGGTAAATGCTTCATAAGTTTATGGACAACGGCCTCATCCACGTCACTGCTTGGTGAGGAATGTAATGCAAATAATAATTGCAGATAATTCTTAAGCTAAACTTTTGTTCTAGATAACGCTCAAGTACTAAACTGAGAGAAACATTTTTTCCGGAGAATTATTTAACGTTGTTTGCTTCATTTATTTTAATTCCATTATTTTATTTTATTTTATTTTATTTTACTTTATTATATTTTATTTTATTCCCTTTCTTTTTTTATTTTGTTTTATTTTTTTTATTTAATTCATTTTAATTTATTTTATTTGACTTTATTTTATTTTATTTTCCTCTATTTTTTATTTTTTTTTGTTTATTTTATTTTATTTTATTTTGTTTTATTTTATACAGTTTTCTATATTAATATATAATTTTATTTTATATTATTTTAGTTCCTTTCATTTTTTTTAGTTTATTCAGTTTTATTTATTTTTATTTGATTTAATTTTATTCAAATTTATATATATTTATTTTATTGTTTTATTTTATTTTATTTGCTTTGATTTTATATAATTTTTTTATTTTATTTTAATTTTTTTTATTTTATTTTATTTTAATTTTTTTATTTTATTTTATTTTAATTTACTCACTTTTTTACTTTTATTTATTTTATTTTATTTTATTGGATTTGATTTGATTTGATTTTATTTTATTTTAAGTTATATTATTTTATTTATTTTATTTTATTCCTTTAATTTTTTTATTTTGTTTTATTTCATTTCATTTCATTTTTCTTTATTTTATTCTATTTTATTTAATGTTATTTAATTATTTCAATTTTAATTAAAT
The DNA here is from genome assembly GCA_037013455.1 of Ceratitis rosa. Taxonomy (NCBI): domain Eukaryota; kingdom Metazoa; phylum Arthropoda; class Insecta; order Diptera; family Tephritidae; genus Ceratitis; species Ceratitis rosa. The sequence continues at coordinate 27,594,895 of JAWMAG010000008.1, forward strand.
TTATATATTTTTATTTTATTTTATTTGTTTTGATTTCATTTGATTTTACTTAATTTTATTTTATTTTATTTCATTTTATTTCATTTTATTTTTTTTTTTTAATTAATTTTTTTATCTCATTTTATTTTATATATTTAATTTTATTTTTTTCAATTTTTGTTATTTTATTTTACTTCATTTCATTTTAATTTATTTTTAATTAATTAATTAATTCACTAATTTTTTTATCTTATTTTATTTTATTATATTTAATTTTATTTTTTTCTATTTTTGTTATTTTATTTTACTTCATTTTATTTTTATTTTATTTTATTTTTTTTTATTTCATTTTATTTTATTTCGTTTTATTTTATTTTATTTTAGTATTTATTTATTTTTTTGTTTTGTTGTGTTTTATTTTATTTTTTTTGTTTTGTTGTATTTGATTATATTATATTTTATTTTATTTTATTTTGGTTTTAGTTTATTTTTTTTTTCTGTGTTGTTGTATTTTTTTTACTTCATTTCGATGTATTTTATTTTATTTTATATAGTTATTTTATTTTATTCTATTTTATTTTGTTTTGTTGTATTTTATTTTACTTTTTTTAATGTATTTTATTTAATGTTCCTTTATATTATTTTATTTATTTTTATTTTATTTGTTTTATTTTATTTTTATTTAGCTTATTTTTATTTATTTTTAATTTAGTTAAACTAAATGAAATTTTATTTAACATAATTTTAATTTATATTATTATTATTAGATTTTTTACAGTTTAAAAATCTATAATTTACTTGTTATTTGTAGAATATATTGAGGCAAACATATTTTTAAAACTCTCAGCAACTCTATTTATGCTACAATACGTTTAACATAAAAGCATTAAATTGTTTTTCTGTGTTTGCTGCTTTCAAGGTCGTATAGCAGTGCTACAAACTAGCTATCCCACTCTCACACATTATGTGCGCAATGAAAAGCAATTGAAATATGCGAAATGGAAGAGGTGGATACAAAGAGAGCAGAACCAAGATATAGGAGTACACACGCAGAGAGCATAAATGTAATATATTCGACTCTCCAGTTTATTTATGCTCTTCTCATTCATTTCAATTCCGTTGTGTGTGTGTGTGTGTGTGTGTGTGTGTGTGTGTGTGCCATGCTGCGTATACGTAACATATTTTACTATTCCAAATATATGTCATACTCGTACCACCGTTTTCATGTTCTCGCATAGCATGACTATAACTCAATTATAGCTGATGTTGGTGAGATATTTTGTGGGTATTTGACATTCACATTTACGTATGTACATATGAGCATTCACTTGGGTTTGAAAAGTTGTACAACAGCAGAGTGGGCTAACATTTTCTAAGCTGTGATTTGTCTTTTTCCTTAGGTTTCTACAATTGCTGCCAATCTAAAAGAATTACAGTGGATTTACAAATCTATTGTTATAGGTATTTTAGAAATGATTTAACTTATAATTGGTGTGGAAGTTATTTTCAGCAGAGTACTACCTTCAATTTGAGGATTGAATTATACTGTGCTCAAAAATATGTTTTTTATTTAAGTTTTTAATTTCATTTTATTTTATTTAAACAAAATTTTAATTTAAATTAAACAGCTTTATTTGAAAGGCCTTTAGCTTTGCTTGTATTCAATATTTGGTTATACAACAGGGGAAAAAGGTAGAAGTGATAAATGTTTCGGAGATCACCACTGCTCCTCCTCAGACTTTCTATGCCAAGGATAAATCCAACGGGTTTTGACCGAACAGGCGAGTGCTCTACTATGCCAACATTAGCCATGTAATAGGCGGTTAAAAAGTTCAATTCATTGTTAATTGAGCTAATTTAGTCGCTATTTTCTTAATAGTATGGTTAGTGAGTTTTTTTGCAATCCTGTATATTCTTAAAACCCACTACAAAGTTGTGATCATGATGTACATAATAGTCCTACTACCGTCGTCGAATACTGGCATTCACCCCGGTGGATGAGCAGCTCGCCTCAATCTGCATCAAAACGAAATTTTTCATCATATCGTTGATTTGCGCCTACACGTGCTTGGTGAATTTAATGCCAGGGTGGACAAAGAAGATATCCTTGGTACGACTGTTAAAAAAATAAATCTCCACAACGAAACATCCTCAAATGGGCTAAAGCTGAACGACTTTGCCGGGGCCCGAAATATGGTTGTCTGTAGTCCCCGATTCCAGCACAAAAAAAATCACCAAGCCACTTGGCTGTCTCCAGATTGAAAAACTTTCAACTAGATCGATCATGTTGTGATAGACAGGAGACATCTATCCAGTTTTCTAGATGTGTGCACGTTCCGAGCTCCCAACAACGACTCGGACTACTATCTTGTTGCGGCGAAGATACGCCCCCGCCTCTGTGTATCAAAGAACGCCCGTCAACAAACACAAGGAAAGTTCGACGTCGAAAAGCTGCAATCACAACAGACTACCGAACGATTTCCCACTCGCCTTGCACTCCTGCTCTCTGAGAGCGCTCATCAGCAACTCGGTATACGGGAACTATGGGACGGCATTTCAAGCTCTCTATATACACTGCGGAGAGAAAACAGACTGATTACCTCGCTGAAGATGGAAGCAAGACGCATTTGCAGACAAAAAAAGAAAGAGACCGAGATGCGTGAGTATGAAGAGCTTGAGAAGCTGCCCGATAAGAGTAATGCTCGAAAATTCTATGAGTAAATATGAAGGTTTCACGACCGGAGCAGACTCCTGTAGGACTCAAAGAGGTGATCTAGCCACCGATGCCTAGAGCATATAGAATTTATGGAGGGAACACTTCTCCAGTCTGCTGAATAGCAATGAAAATGAAGTATCCGAAGATGGTGAACCCTAATCCCCAATCGATGACGATGGAAAAGACGTTCCATTACTAGACCATGAAGAAGTTCGAATAGCAATCATCCGCTTACTCCAGCTTTGAAAGTTTCGATGCAGTGCCCACCGGTGGAAGCAGAGTAAGAGGAAAACTTCCACTCCGTTAGAAGGACCAGGTAAAGAAGGATCTGGCTGTACATGGTATTTCCAATTGGCGCCACATAGCAAAAGGAAGAAGCGAATGGCGTACCATTGTTAATTCGGCAAAAATCGCGTAAGCGGTGTATACGCCAGTAAAGTAAGTAAGTAATTTATTTTAATTTAATTTTGTTTACATAATTTATTTTGATTTTATTTTAGTTTACTTTATTTTATTTTATTTTATTTTATTTTATTTTATTTTATTTTATTTTATTTTATTTTATTTTATTTTATTTTATTTTATTTTATTTTATTTTATTTTATTTTATTTTGTTTTATTTTATTTTATTTTATTTTATTTTATTTTATTTTATTTTATTTTATTTTATTTTATTTTATTTTATTTTATTTTATTTTATTTTATTTTATTTTATTTTATTTTATTTTATTTTACTTTATTTTATTTTATTTTATTTTGTTTTATTTTATTTTATTTTATTTTATTTTATTTTATTTTATTTTATTTTATTTTATTTTATTTTATTTTATTTTATTTTATTTTATTTTATTTTATTTTATAAAATTTTATTTTATTTTTTTATTTTGTTTTAGTTGATTTTATTTTATTTTACTTTAATTTGGTTTATTTAATATAATTTAATTTAATTTTATTTTATTTTATTATATTTAATTTTATTTATTTTATTTTATTTTATTTTATTTTATTTTATTTCATTTTATTTTATTTTATTTTATTTTATTTTATTTTATTTTATTTTATTTTATTTTATTTTATTTTATTTTATTTTATTTTATTTTATTTTATTTTATTTTATTTTATTTTATTTTATTTTATTTTATTTTATTTTATTTTATTTTATTTTATTTTATTTTATTTTATTTTATTTTATTTTATTTTATTTTATTTTATTTTATTTTATTTTATTTAATTTTATTTAATTTTATTTTATTTTATTTTATTTTATTTTATTTTATTTTATTTTAATTTATTTTATTTTATATTTTTTTTAATTTTATTTTTTTATTTTATTTGTTAATATTATTTTATTTTCCATGATCATTCTTGTTTATTTGTAATTCAGTTTACCGTCTGCTGATTTCATTTACTTAATGAGTTTTTCCTATGCTTGTTTCTTGGAAATGCAATTTTTTACCTAAAAATGCTTTCAGGTGCTTCTGTTCTGTACATAAATACCCATATACTGCATATATAAAAAAAATTTGTATGGATGTGAGTACATCTATCGCTGCTCTTTTTATGACGCTTACAAACGAAGTGTTTTAATTAATTTGCTAAATGCTTTAAGCTCGAAGCTGACGCCTATGGATGTATAAAATTATAGAAAAGAATATGTTGTTCATTGAAAGAGACTCTAATATTTTGTACCGATTCTGGAAAATAGCCATGAAATATGAACTTCTATTAGCCTTCACTGTGATTCTGCGTTTAGGAACGAGTTCTTTAATGACCATTGTTTTTTGAACTGTATTGAGTTTCTGGGTAGAGTTTCAAGTGTAGCCTTTTTTGTAATTTTCGAAACCTTAACTTTCGTGTTTCATATTAATTTTTTTTTCTTACAAATTAAGTCCACACAATTAAGTTGTCATATAAATTACCGTTAATAAAATGTCAAGGAGGACACAAATGTTGGACTCCTGCCTGGCATTCAAATATGCTCGTATGTATTTATATATATGTATGTAATAGGGCATATGCTTGATGTCAGTGTACAATGTTATCTGTTCTTATAAGACAGACAAATTAATTAATTATTCATTATCAACAAACATTGTAGGAAGCGTATAGTAAAATGAGAAAAAGAGCGCAAAGGATAAATAAGAGAGATAAAAAAAAACTTGTATGAATACATAAGCGCTGTCAAAAGCTTCAAATACAAAAAATATTTTATATACATATGTAGGTGTGTGTATAAATGCTGTCCTTTAAACACCTGGAGAAAGAAGAAGAACAAATAAACAGAAAAGAGGCACGGTAGTTATTATCAAAACAATAAAATGCAACTCAAAACTCAGAGAGCAGACAAAAACAAATGAACGGGATTTTCGGCATTGAATTTGTAGTAAAATTCGTTAGAAAGAGACAACGAATGCACACAGTTGATGAAGAACAGGCAGGCAACGGAGTGTGAGAGAGACTAAAATAGAGGAAAAGAGAGAGACAGAGAGCCTGCGCTTATCAAACAACAAATTTCAAAAAAGAAGAAGAAGAAACAGGTTGTTTACATTTCGCGCGAAACCGGTTGGAATAAAAAAAAAATCGTATTTAAAAAAAAAACAAATAAAAGAACGATATTTGTAAAAAAAAACAATAGAAAAATAAATTTAAAAAACTGGTAATTAAACAATTTTATTCAACTGTATATTTCGCAACTGAAACTATAATTTTTGCTCCAAACATCCTTCGGTTTATCATATTTTTGTTGTTTCTCGCTTCATTTTCTCTTTCCACTTCTTTTACATAAACACATTTGAAAGCATAGATAGTAAGAAATAACGGAAATGAGTCAGTCCTGCGCATTGTGTGTCATGGCATTCCCCTAAGCACGGAACGGTCACGAAATGGTATGGCACACATTTTTCGGCAATTGTATGTATTTTGAGTAACGAGACATACATACATATTATTGTATAATGCTTAAGGACATAAACACATACATTTGTAATGTATCTACATGTAAGTACACACAAATATTTAATGTTGCATTGACATAGGTTAGGTTTGCCATGTGAATGTATTAAGAGAGATATGGAAATTAAGGTGGAAATAACGGTGTACACTTATTTAAGTAAAGAAATTTAATTGAAAAGTACGATTCCATTAAGATAAAAATACTGTCTTTGATATACGCTAGAATGAATATATGTATTTTGTATTTGATTTGAAAATATTTTGATACACACACATATTTAGGTTTCTTTTTTTATTTTAGAATTATTTTAAAATTTATAAATATTGGTGTTCAAAGATTTTAGCCCATTTAAGCCCTTGAGATTACTTTCTGCAATATTTTACCTAAATTTAAGGACCAAAGCCGACCAAATGGTCACGATACTGTTCACAAGAAGGTACGAGATCTCACTTATGTGGAAGCTAAATATCGAAGAAAGAGCAAAATAGACCTGTGATGCCCTATAAACATGTAAAAAGTCACTGGATATCATATTAACTCTATCCCCTTGTCTTATGCATTGGTGTTACAAGTCTAGCGGCGGGACTTGAAAGCTTACTTGACCTACATCATCAATCGACATCGCCGTGGAGAGAACTACTGCGAAATCAGCTATGAGACTGATGACCTTAGGTGAAATCTCCGCTAGAACCTTTAAATACCTTAAAATACCTCCAAGCATAATCAGGGAGAGAAGATTTCAAGGCGGGCGGTTGGTGCAAGAACATGCAACCCGCCAGTGAAACGTAGAACACTTGCACCGATGAATCAAAAATTACTCATGGAATGGCTGCTGAAGTCCGGAATACTGGAAACTAAAAACAAATTATCGATATACGAGTATATGTCCACAGTCAGGTGGAATTTAAGGCGATAAACTGACTTCAAATTGCCACAGAAAATATCATTAGAAGCAGAGAAGCTGTATAGATGCCATGCGAGGGTCAACATCTGCATATTTACTGCGTTACGGACCACAAGAGCATTCGAAATAGCCGAAAGTGCCATTCATCTTGCTAGCGTACCAGTGTAGAATACACATAAGTCGCTAAAAACTATCTATAATGAACTTTATAAAAGAGCTGGGTGCTGAAACACATTAGCGGCCTGCAAAACGACTAAGATGATGTGTAATAGCAGGAAAGGGTACGCCTATTTCTTGTCTACTGTAGTACAATTGTTGACCTAATGATGGAACACAACCCACAGGCATCCCATGCAAGTAGAAGTGACATTGACAAAGCTAGGAAATGCATGAGTGAGACGTTAGAATATCTTTTCTGTTCTGTACGTACTTAGCTGGAACTTGTCTTAGATATAACAGAGTTTTGTAGTTCAAAGAACAATAGTAAGCTTCAAAATTAGGTAAAAAGGCTCTCTTGAACTTCGCCAAAGGCGTGACTGCATTATATTGCAATCCAAGGGTCCTCAATTTAGCACTATAAAGATCCAGCGTGTCTCTGGAAGACGCATAAGTCGATCAGTGTAATCTTATCTAACCTAACGTAACCTAAAGGAACCATGAGATAGATGACTAGTGACAACACCCTCTATACCTTCCCAGCGGTGATAAATGCTTCATCTACCACCCGCGAAAGACTGGCCAAAAATGTAGCCACCACCTCTTTGTTCGATTATATGCAAAATAAATAGCAAATTTCTGCAAGACCCTAGGGTGAGCCATAAATAATCGTTCTACTGAGGCTGTTGGGTCTTCATTTAAGGGACCAAGTACGGGTTGCAGATTTTTTGAATGTCTACAAAGAACACAACTTCAACAAGCTTTTTATGAATGTACGGTTTTGCGAAATTGTCTCTTTTACACAAGATCCTAAATTACTTATATTTGAGAAAAATTCAACAAAAGCCACATATTATTAATATTTGGTTTACTAGTAGCACATTAAGGACTGGTATACCTATGACTAAGGACGTACTTGACTTGCGGTTTAATTCTAAAAAAATAATTTGAGTAGAAACAGAAGAGTGCCAAGCGGGTTAAGTCACTAACACACTTGAATCATAGCAATTGCCATGAAATACTAGTGAATTTCTATCTAACCAATGTCCTTTTCCGCTTAATAACCAATCTCTTCATATATCGCATGACTCATGCAGAAATACAATAAATAAATACCCTGGTAGCGTTGCACATACTCGTACATACAAAATTATCTTTCTCACATAGATATGAACTTTCAATTTCTTTCCTCGGAGTAATAATAATCACAAAGTGGTAATTAAAATTTCAAAACTAAACGAATAGCGCTATTATGCCAACGAGTTTGAAAATGTTTAATGATCATATACTAAAAATTTGTATGAAAGCTAACAAGTTGATAGACGGCATTGACTAATCGCAAAAAAAACATGCAATATATTTCTATATGTGCATTAGGGTGTTCGTTAATAATAAAAAAATGAGTTTACTCTGCCTAATTTTGTATCAAATATTTTGTAATTAAATATTGATTTCATGCAACATTATTTTCATATTTATTTAGTAAAGAACCCGAAAAATAATATTTATTAATAATATTAAATAAAGTAAAAAGTTCGTTCGGTTTTTATCTAAGAGATGGCGTTATTGTCCATAGTACTAGTGTTACGTGGCGCATCATGTCATACTATACGGCGTGTCTATTCGCGCTAAAAGTTTGTCTTTGACAGTTTTTCGATTGATTGACTCAGTACGTTGTTAGCGCTCGTCAAATATGGACACCAGCAAAGAGAAAATTTGCTATATTTTACAATTTTTCTTCGATCAAGGCGAAAAAGCAGCCAAAGCGGCTGAAAAAATTTATTTAGTTTATGGGCCTGATACTGTAAACGAACGTGTAGCACAAAAGTGGTTTGCTAGGTTCCGTTCCGGTAATTTCGATGTCAAGGATACACCACGCGTCGGGAGGCCTGTCGTCGAAAATTGCGATAAAATCATGGAAATAGTGGAAACAGACCGTTACGTGAGGACTTATTTATATGCTGAGGAACTAAAGATAAGCCAGAAAACCGTTTGGAACCATTGCATTAAAAAAAAAAACCGAACGAACTTTTTACTTTACCTAATATAATAATGGTCTTGCCCTTTAGCTAAGTATATTAGGAAATAATGAATTTTTTTAAAGTAAAAATATAACGAGATGTGTTCAAAAAAACGGGAATTATGTCATTATGCCTTCCTTGGAGAAACCCCAATTCATATTGACGAAAGATTGGGACAATCGATCTTCATTTGATTCTCTTGTGAGCAATTCTTCATCAGCAAAATCTTTCGCTGTAGATAGGTATAGATAGTAGAGCTCAAGATTTTATTCGCACACTTTCGAGCTGTTCGAGCATTTGCTAGAGCGAGTATCCAGCTGCTCGATAGCCGGGTATCTAGAGCTCTAATAGATAGTTAATATTGGTGTGAGGTCCGGACCATGAGGTGAATGCAGAGGAACCTCCCAAAGAAGCTGTTAAAGCTTCTGGCTACCACTAGCGATGAGTGTGGGCGCTTCTGGGTGATTTCTTACTTCAGACATTTTAATTGCTGACTTTACAGGTACGAATTAAGAATTTGGCCTTTGGAAAGCAGCTCATCATCGTTGCTTTCTTGACAGCCTGTTACAAGTAGTTTAAACTATTTTTTGTGTATTTGTTGCTGTGTTTAGCTTCCGAGCAGTTGAAAAGGTGCTCAGATGATGATCAGACTCGACGTTTTTCATAAACTCTTCGACATTTTCGTCACTTTGCCTTTCATAATGTGGATCATCTTAAAGGTGCGGTCGAGAGTGAAGATTATGCTCACTGTTTTCTTCGAACTTAATGGCATAGTCATATCATCAATTCCTGCCACCAGCTCAAGCAGACAATAAACATCGCTTTATCAGATATCGATTTTGAGAAGTTTCTCTTTTTTGTTTATATATCGTTGATTTTATGGATCCTTGAATGAAGTGGGGAAAACCCCTAACAATCTTCAAGTAAAATTTGAAAAGTAACAAAAACCCTACTCTGTTACAGACGGTTAGCGGATCTCTCAGTAAAGTCTACAATTCGTCATTTACAGGATCGGCAGTTACCGACTTTGGGTATGCATAGAGGTGAGATAGGGTATTGCATTTGCAATTTTTTTCTCAAAACAACTGATGAGCTACAGCTATGAAAATTTGCAATTCAAACAGAAATATTATAAGAAAGTAGAGGAAAAATAGTTTGAACTGTAGGTGACAGGCCAAAAGTCGCCAAAAGGCACTTAAATTGCGAAAAACTTCACACTTCACAGTAAGCCAGACGCAAGAATATCAGAGATATCACACATAATAAGAATATCGGTGCTACACTTAACCCGGCATTATGCCTGGTGATTTATATTTTATTGAATTAATTACACTTTTGATGATTTTGCAACTTAATTTACAATATTTTTTTGTTAAGTCGCAACCAAAATTTTTCCAAAAAAAGTGATGAATATAGTTCTAAAGCTTTTGAATTAATAACAAATTCACCATGTTGAATACGAGTAAACGAGAAGTCCTTGTTAGAGAACTAAACATGGGTGCATTGAAATCAGCATCCCATCTCCCGTCGAGTCCTCATATTTGGCATCTAAAGCAATGTTCAACAAAAGAAGGAAGGAAGAAGCATGTTTTTTGTTCGGTTTTGACTATCTTAAAACCAAGAAATTTTTTTATAGCGTGTCTATTATTCGCAACCATGCAAATATGAGCGAGAAGATTAAGAGTTAGGCGAGTTATTCGATCCAGGTATTTGCGGTATTCAGCCATCGAAAATTAACGTCGCTCAAACGCATGTTACATCCATCTTTTAGATTCAACTCAGTACCATGACCTCGTTCTTTCTCTGAAACCATTTCAATAATTAACTAGTTTTGGTTCCAGATACATATGCAGTCAGGAAAGTGTGTTAAATTAATTCTAAAAATATTTCAACTCTCCTATACATATATACATAAGTATGTAGATGGAAAAAACCTTTTTTGTTAATATAAATATTTTTTTTTGCTACTAAATGAATTACTTTTATCAAAGTGCACTATATACATATTTTTTTATATCTAAGCTCGAAAAATATGCATTGAGGTACTATATATATTATCTTCTTAGTATATATGGTAATATAAAAACCAATGTTGTTGTTTGTTTTGATGAAGTTCTCAGAGATTGTTCATTGTGGATCTGGGAAGGTTTAGAAATAAAAAAAAACAACCTTTTCGCGAGGAAATGTCGGAAAATTGGAAAATTCTAAAAAGCGATTTTTTTATTTTAATTTTTTATTTAAATTTTTTTGTCTAATTTTTTATTTTAATTTAAATTTTAATTTTTTATTTTTTATTTAATTTTTTATTTTAATTTTTTATTTTAATTTTTTATTTAACTTTTAATTTTAATATTTTTTATTTTAATTTTTTATTTTATTTTTTATTTTAATTTGTTATTTTAATATTTTATTTTGTATTTTAAGTTAAATTTTTTGTTTAATTTTTTATTTTATTTTTTATTTTTTATTTTATTTTTTATTTTAAATTTTAATTTTATTTTTTATTTTAATTTTTTTTTTTTAAATTTTCATTTTAATTTTTTATTTTCATTTTTTATTTTAGTTTTTTATTTTAAATTTTTATTTTAATTTTAATTTTTTATTTAATTTTTTATTTTAATTTTTCTTATTTGTTTCTTTAGATTTTTATTTTATTTTTTATTTTAATTTTTTATTCTGATTTTTTAGTTTAATTTTTTATTTTAATTTTTATTTTAATTTTTTATTTTAATTTTTTATTTTAATTTTTTTGTTTAATTTTTTATTTTATTTTTTATTTTGATTTTTTATTTAAATGTTTTTTTATTTTTGATTTTAATATTTTATTTTTTTTTTAATTCTTTTTTCTTACTGATTTAGCACCGAATCAGCAAGATTCTCGTAAGTTGTCAATGATATTGAATAATGTATTGTAAAATTCCCATACAACTAAGAATGGCATTAGTAGAGTTGAGTTAAGCTGATGCGGCTGATGGTCTGTGAGGAACGCAATATGCTCATTGTGATACCGCAGTGAGACTCCCATCACCTTCACCTTCTCAAAAGCGTGAACCATTTGGATAATAGCTCATGCTTTCGTTGTCGTTGTGCTAATGGAGAACCGGTCTAGTGGGATAAGATACCTTGATTTTTTCGCTTCCAACAATTTTCGGGATTTTATTCCCTTCCTATACCATGTTGCCACTCCAGTTGAGCTTGCTATCTAAGATGACAGTCAAGATACTTGAGGTTGATAGAGAGAAAGGTGGCCTAAAAGGAGATCGTTTGTACCTCAAGGTCAGTGGGACCATATCAGTTTTTGCTGGCTTGACAGTATACTATTCTTGTCTTAGTTTCCTACCAAAAATGGGACATTTTGGAGCAGGTCGTTTAGAGTTTGTGGGTACTTACATCTTATTGTTAGTACAATGTCATCAGCGAATGTCACCACATCGGTTAAAAAATTAGAGGTGTTGCGAGGTGACCGTTTCTACGTTGGTTGGAGATGGTACGGGATCACCTATCCATAATTACGTCGGAAATTAATTGAGCGCGTTGGCACTTTTAAAATTGGTGCAGCAAGAGAGAGAGGGAGCTCAGAATGGTTTCGTTAGCGTAGCTTACATCAACCAGGAAATCTGATGCTGGTAAATGTCTAGTCAAGCAGAATGCCAGCTTCCGAACATGATACTAAATATCAAAAAGAGCTCAAACCATCCCAACAGGGGGAAAATACCAGTTGTTAACTAGAATCGAATCCATCTATTTCCGATGTAAGCAACTGGTAATTTTAACAAGGCGATTTCCTAAATGCTGACGATTGTCCTATTCCGCATCAGCGTTGAACTAGTTATATACCAGTTCATTTAGGCATACAGTCGGCTATCGCGACGATGTAATGACCAACGTCATTTTGCGCACTTCAAGAGAACAAAGCAGAGAATGGAACTCAGCCACAGTGTGCCGATATAACAACAACAAATGGTTGTGGAAATTTTTATTTTTCCTGTTACTTGTGAACTTCTTTACAGGTTACGAGCTTCAAAATACTAGTATTAAACTAGAATTTTTGGATACTATTGTAGTTGGTGTTGGACTAACATCCAAAAAGTTATAGAAAATTAATTTAAATAAAAAATTAAATTAAATTTTCTAATTGAGTATATTTCGGATATGAAATAAAAGCTCCTCGTAAAAAAACCATCAGCCGTTCGGAGGTGGCTTAGTATAAACTGTCGGTCCCTCTGTTTGCTCGAAAAACATCAAGACGCAAAAACCGCAAATTGGACTAGGAGCTCGGCCTAAAATCCATTCAGCGGTTGCAAGCACCAGTATATTATATTGTAGTTGGTTTTTTCCTGCAGGGAGGTGCTGTTTAGTTATAGTTAAAGCGTAGTTACTGTGAAACCCCACACAGCTTGTTGTATTTCTGGTGATACTTACACTGCTCATCTCTGCGAAAATCATACTTTCTTTTAGCTGCATTAGAGACTATTCGAGGACAATTTTTTTTGAAGAATCTATATTAACTATTCTGGCAGAATATAGTTTGTAGCCACCTCTGTGTCGAAGGAGATACCAAATTGGTACTCCTACAAAGCCAGCTCTTCCTTGAAGCATCCAACAAAATCTTGTATTGCTGTAGCGACTGACCCGACCTTCGAGTGGGCATTGTTTAAGCATGAGCTATAGAGTTTTCTTCCAATGTAAAGTTAGTAAATAATGATCACCCTAAAATGCATATACTAGTATGTAAGTACATATGTGTTTACAAACACGCGAAGCTAAGCGATGCAGCACTAACAATTTCCTGTGGATTTCATTTTAACTATGGAAAGTATTAGCAAACACTTTTTTCACATCCTTTTACGCTATTTGTATAAACTTTTCGAAATATGTACATATAAACATACATATTTATTTCAATAAAAACATATGTATATATTTATATATATATATGTATATATATATACATGCGCTGCACTTTAAAGCGAGTATTTGCGGTGCAGTTAAACCAGAAAATTTCAATGTGCATGCATGCGGATTTTCATTTCAATTTCAATTTTCAACTCAACAAACTGCATACAAAGGCATTTTTAGCATTTCATATACATATATACATATATACCAATATGGTATATACAAATACAAAGCGCAGACATAGCTGTACAAATATATGGTATATATATAGCATTTAATGAAAATAAAATAAAAAATTAATAAAAGAAAAAAGTCGACAAACTAAAAGACCGAACTGTGTGACTGGGTGACCCAATGTGCGAAAGCCACTACAAGTCGACCGATATATTGTACATACATACATACTCGTAAATACAACGAAGCAGCCAGAGAGAGGCACACATAGGTACAAAATGACAGTTAGACGACGGCCAGAGTGCCAGAGTCAGCAATGCTTTAGAGAGTGTTATTTAATCGTTATTTGTTATTTCTATTGCTGCCATTGCTGCTGCTGCTGCTGCCGATGTTGTTGTTGTTGTTGTTGTGTTTACCATTGCTGTGCTATCATTGCTGGTTGCCTGTTTTGCTGCTTGAATGCTAATACATATTTATATGCGCACATACACACACACGCCTTTTAATATGCATAAATATACAATATACCTATATACATAAATTTAAAAGTGTGCCCAGTTTATGAACGCCGCATATCCTTTTTCCCTCACAACAAATTTATGTAAATAGATTTAATTGTGTATGTGTGTGTGTGTGTGTATATATATATATATATATAAACAACATATATATTTGTCCTGTAGGGAAAAGGTAGACTAGCATGCCAAAATTCTATTTAAATACTAGTATTTTGGAGACGAAATGATACTAGTTTGTTGTAGACCAGTGTTATACTAGTATTTAAATGACAAAAATATACCAGTATGCCATAGACCAGAATTATACCAGTATTTTTCGGCAAACTCTGAACTAGTTTGCAAAAATCCTAGTATTGGAACTAGTATCTTGCGAACGAAATCATACGAGTTTATTGTTAACCAGAATTATACTAGAATTTAAGGGACATAAAAATACCAGTTTGCAATAGAAGAGAATTATTTTAGTATTTTTCGTTTCAATTTGAACTAGTATTCGTACTAGTTTATCGGCTTGCAAAAAAAAGTAAGCATCACAAACTAGAAACTCCGTTCACACATTATTAGACTTGCCACTACAACACTAACAACAACAACAAATCATATTATTGCTATTTTTTATACTTTGTTTAATTGTAAAGAATGAGGATCAGTCCTAATAAAGCTTCAAACACGATGGCATTAACAAAACTTCGGTAAGCTGACCAGAAAAAAGAATAAAAAAATATTTCTGTATATATTCGTAATCTTTGTTCCTTTTTATCTTCTCTACATAATCGTCATTGATTGCAATGCATTTCTTAAGCCTATAGATCCATTTCTGGAAACAGTCTTCAAAATCTTACTTTTTAAGCTTATTAAGTTCAGCATTAACCGCATTCATTGTCCCATCGTTGCTATTAAAGACCTTTCCTTTTAATTTTTTTTTCATTTTTGAAAATAAACAGAAATCACAAGATGGTACGTCTTTCACCGATCCCCGAGATCGCAATAAAATTACTCGCTATTTGAGTAGTGTGGAAAAGCGCGTTGTCGTGATGGAAATAGTAGCGCCGCAAATCCTCTTTCTTCCTGTTTTCCAACAAATTTTTGAAAACTTTTGGTAAGCACTCTTCGGTATACCATTTTGCAGTTACCGTCTGACCCTTTTCAACTGGAATAACAGCTACGATTTCAGATCGGGTGATGTAAACTGACATCATTACTTTTGCTGCTGATTTTTGGAGCTTAGATTTAATGGGTGGGTTTGCTCCTGTTGGGCTCCATACCATGGACTGCTGCTTGGTTTCTGGATCGTAGTTATAGAACCAAGATATGTCACCGGTAATGACTTTATCAAGGTTACTAGTTCTAAGAAATTGTTGAGGAAAAAAATTGAGCAAAATGCGCTCGAGCCTTTTTTAGAATTCGTGATACCCATCGAGCAGATTTCTTGGTGTAGCCGAGAGTAATTAATATTTGCAATACAGCCATAGCATTCAAGCCTTATTCATTAGCAATCATTATTTGTAACAATCGTGGGTCTTCGACAATTTTTATCTTCACCAGAGCTGCAGTGACGCTATCAGTGGAAGAATTTGGTCGACCTTTTTGGGACTCGTCCTCTACGGAGAAATGTCCGCTCTGGAATCTTCGGAACCACTTAGAAATAGTCTTTAAAGACATTGAAATCGTTCCATACGCAGTTTGGCATTCACTGAATATTTGTATTGGCTGTAAATTACGCCGAAACCCGAAGAGCATCACATGGTGAATTTCTGTTTAGGTACGTTAGTGGTGGAATTTCGTCTGATCTATTCTCAGCTATCTTGCGTTTTCTCATCTCCATTTTAGTCGATCGTTCTAAATTTTGAAAGGAAGACTAATAAAGTAATTGCAAAGAGTTTGGCATTTTTAGATTTAACGAAAACAAATTGAAAGTCACCAACTGACCGAACTTTTGTTCACCCCTTCGTAGTTGGAATCCAGTTAACAACGAGTGTTTTGTCCCTGCAGGGTGTATGCTCTGTGTCTATGTATATAGTATGTCAAACAATCGCATTTGGATACATACATACACACTCACGTACGTAACAACGAGAAATATACAAATATTTGGGTATAAATGTTATGGCGCCTGTTGGCAGCAGTTGGGGTAGCGAGTTTTAACTTTTTTAGCATTTTCTGTCTGAAATATTTTACACATAAACATTGTTGCCTATGTACATATTATATGTAGATATATATATTTATATATATATATTTCTATGAACCATTGGCAAATAATAATGCATAACGTATAACAATAACAACAATGAAGTTTAGAAATATTCCCATCACCCAGTTGGAAGTGACGGACATTCGATATGTAATAATCCTTCGAGGAGAAAAGTCAGGAATGAAACGTTTAGCGAAAATGTCGATAGGAATTCGAAAGTTTGCTTTTAATTCAAGTAATTCGATCATATCATCACATTCCGCTTTGCTAATAAATTTGGACTATATACAACTTATTCATGTTGGGACTCCTGCCTACACGTAGCACAGCCTGGAAACGTGAATTACTCTTATACAAGAGGAAGTAATCAGCCCACGTGGACCCTTCGGTCATGGCGAAAAAAGAAGTAGCTTTAGTGGAATCACTCTGACATATCTAGTACAAGAGCTCAGGCTTAGGACAGGCTCAATCAATCTAAGTCGCCGAGGTCATCTAAAGGGAGGTCCAAAGAGAGAGCGGCGTTAGATGAGTCGGTGTAAGGGAGCATGTGAACAGGTGGTTAGCGTCGTTTGGAGACTCTCCATATGCAGAGCATACGTTGGATATGCTGGGGTCGAGTCTGGATAAGTAGGAGTTTAACCTGCTACAATATCCAGATCTAAAATGTGCAAGGTTCGCGCGGGTCTCTCGAGGCAGCTAGTTGTCTGCAATAGGTGGTGGTTTTACTCCGAGTACGTCATTCACAGGAAGGGAGTTTTTGAAGGTGTACGCCGTCCTGTCCAACGGTTGTTGAACGTGTTGCTGGATAGTGCTCCTCATTTCAATCACTCCCTTTCTGATGTGCATAGGTGGAGGTTCGGCTTCAATAAGGTGCCTATTGAACTGCTATAGGCAATAGGAACTGCTTGCACAGCAAAGCATTATGATCCATAACTCATAGCACATATCCTTCGCTGTGCAAGTGATGCTCCGGTGACAACAGGAGGTTTCCTGTCGCGATCCTAAGGGCGGTATTTTGACAGGCCTGTGGCTTCTTCAACTGTGTCTCGTTCGTCCCCAGCGCCCAGATCGGTGCCGCATAGTTTACGACCGGCCGGTCAATTGCTTTGTAGGTTCAAGAACTCTCAAGACAGCCGGTTCTACGCACCGGAGTTGACCCAGATTTTATCCGGCCAAGGGCTGTCATCCTTTCGGCGATCTAACCCCGTTTTGGTCAACAGGTAAAATTAATGCAGCATCTGTTTACTAGAGGTGCTGCTGCGAGCGGCTCGCCGTATAATTGTGGACAAAATTTACTTTTACTCACGCAGCGGGGTTAGGCTCGCGACATGCAACACATATGTACAAATCAGCTCTAATGGAAAAGGAATAACAGCCGCGGCTGAAAGACTCCCCTATCCCATATTGATGGCGACCATGGAAAATGTATTAATTTAAAGGAGTACACCTGCAATGTGCAATGGGCGGATCATAGACGTGAAGGAGTAGATCCTTGTAACAATGTACTACAGTGAGCATATAAAGGAACGCATGTTTTAGGTCTGGGTATTGTAGGAGATTAAATTCTTACTTATCCAGACACGACCCCGACATACATTACGTATATCCCGCATGTAACGAGTCACCGCACTAAACTAACCACCTATTTTTATGGCCCCTTAAAACCAACTCATCTTCGTCTGGTCCGAACCCATCGAAACAGCACGTTTTCTAGATCTCCCATTAGTTGGCTTCAATGATTTAACAACAACAAGAACAAAAATAGGAGCGCATATCTGGTGTCCAATTCATGTTGGATCATGGAGGGACATGGAAGCAATGCTGCAAGCGACCACAATAGGCGCTCTGTGGAAGAGTTACCGAGAGTTAAAGAGGGAAAGAGCCACATGAGGCCGGAATGTGTGAGTTAGAAAAGTTAGACGACAGCGATAATGCTCGAAAATTCTACGAAAATATGCGGTGACTTAGAATTGGCTTAGACACCCTTGTTGTACCTAGACCACTGATCTAGCTACTGCCAACCAGAGTATACTGAATTTATGAATGGTAGACATCTCCGTCCCGCTGAATGGCAGTAAAAATGGAACATCAGGAAATGACGCTGGAAAAGATGTAGATTTCCCGACTATGCAGACGTTAAAATAGCAATTGCCTGCCTGAAAAAGAACAAAATGATGTCGGCAGGATAAACTATTAAAATTTAGGGTTTTAAAAGTGAGAAGGTAGCCAAGTGGCGGCCGCGATAGCCGAGTGGTTAGCATTGCGTACTGCCATTCGGAAGTACAGCGTTCGAGTTCTGGTCCGACCAACATCTAAAAATTATAGAAATTTAAATAAAAATCTAAGTTAAATTTTTTAACTGCGGTCGCCCCGCGGCAGGGAATGTCAAACCCACCGAGTCTATTTCTGACATGAAATAACAGCCATCAGCCGTACGGAGGCAGCTTAGTATAAATTGCAGGGCCCTCCATTTGCCGGGAAAACCACAAATCGGAGAAGGAGCTCAATCGAAAATCGCTTCAGCGGTTACTAAGCGCCAACAACATAATATTAGGTCAAGTAAGAATTTCGTTCGGTTTTTATGTAAGAGATGGCGTTATTATCCATAGTACTAGTGTTACGTATCGCATCATATCATACTATACGGCGCTGAAAACGTGTTTATTCGCGCTAAAAATTTGTCTTTGACAGTATTTCGATTGATTGACTCAGTGCGTTGTGAGCGCTCGTCAAAGATGGACACCAGCAAAGAGTAAATTCGCTATTTTTACAATTTTTCTTCGATCAAGGCGAAAAAGCAGCCAAAGCGGCTGAAAAAAATTAATTTAGTTTATGGGCCCGATACTGTAAACGAACGTGTAGCACAAAGATGCACCACGCGTCGGGAGGTCTGTCGTCGAAAATTGCGATAAAATCATAGAAATAGTGGAAACAGACCGTCACGTGAGCACTTATTTAATTGCTGAGGAACTAAAGATAAGCCAGAAAACCGTTTGGAACCATTTGCATAATTTTGGATTCAAAAAGAAGCTCGATGTTTGGGTGCCACACGAACTAACGCAAAAAAACATGATGGACCGAAGTCCCATCTGCGAATCGCTGCTGAATCGCAACAAAATCGACCCATTTCTGAAGCGTTTGGTGACTGGCGATGAAAAGTGGATCACTTACGACAACGTCAAGCGAAATCGGTTGTGGTCGAAACGCGGTGAGCCGGCGGAAATTGTGGCCAAGCCTGGATTGACGGTCAGGCAGGTTTTGCTGTGGTTTGGTGGGATTGGCAAGGAATCATCTACTACGAGCTGCTCCCCTATGGCCAAACGTTCAAGTCGGCCCTCTACTGCCAACAACTGGACCACTTGAAGGCAGCACTCATGCAGAAGCTGCCATCTTTGATCAACAGAGGTCGAATTGTGTTCCATCAGGACAAAGCCAGGCCGCACACGTCTTTGGTGGAGCGCCAGAAGCTCCAGGAGCTCGGATGGGAGGTCCTAATGCATCCACCTTATAGTCCGCACCTGGCACCAAGTAATTACCATCTTTTCCTGTCCATGGCAAACGCGCTTAATGGTGAGAAGTTGACCTCAAGAGAGGCCTGTGAATATTGGCTCTCCGATTTTTTTGCCAATAGGGACGCAGCCTTCTAAGAGTGGGGTATAATGAAGTTGGCATCTCGTTGGCAACAAGTTTACGAACAAAACGGCGCATATTTGACTTAAATCGGACAAATGTAGACAAAGTTATCATATTTTGAAAAATAAAAAACCGAACGAACTTTTTACATGTTTTTATTTAGTTGATTATTTATAAAATAGGAAATAATTAAGTCATCTCCATAGAGCATATAATTCGGAAATCAGGATGTGAGAGGGACTTAAATTTTTATTAAAAAATTTCGAAAACTATAGAAAGGTATTACAACATTAGAATAAAAGAGGCACAAATTGGAGATACAGCCCAGTGTAGTTTGCACACAATCATTGTAAGTATGCTTGATATTAAAAGAGAACTTAAATATTTATTATTTCTGCCCATTAAATACCCACCAATAACAACTATAAACAGAGCTAACAATAAAGCAGCAACTTCCAACAGGGTATAACCAAGTATAACTGTCTGTCTGTCTGCTCTTGCAACAAAGTACATGAGTAGACATACGTGTATGTATATACAGACTTTTATATGTATGCTTGATTGATTGTATATCAAAGCAGGTAGCGATGGCGTCGTCATCACCGCAACAGTAGCTATACATACGTGTATGTACAACTACAATTATTGATAGTGTTTTTGGTTGTTGTTTTTATTTCTATTTGTTTTTGCATTTTGCTTTTGTTGTTTCTATTGTTGTTATATATATATTTATTTTTTTTTTTTCTTGTATGTCCTGCTGTTTTAAGTTCTATTGTAGTACATGTAGCTATTGTTGTTATTTCTATATATGTATTTATAGTTATACATATGTATATACATATGTATTTTAGATCAAAGTATTATGCGATTTTCGTTGCTAACACATACACGCTCCAACGCACATATGCACATACATACATACATACATATAAGTTGATAGAGCCACAAGCGCATTTACATTCATACATACTCGTACACACAAATGAGCAACCCCAAACGTACTACGTAAGCCTTTTACGATACGCTAAGCGAACAAATTTTCATTTTTCACAATGTGTTTCGAAAGAAATTTTGACGATTTTTTAATAATTATTTATTGCAGCTTTTAAATCGCTTTTAAACTGTCAATACTGAGAAGTTGATTCAAAATTATTGTTTTTAAACCACAACACGCAAGCAACCCTTTTATTTTATTCTTTTTTTAGATACCATAATTTTGGCTGTGAATTTTTTTTGGCAAGCATTTGCACATAATTCAAGCAAAAAATTTGTCAAATTCCTGTTGAGGCAAATTGACTGCTTGGGAATGCGGAAGCAATTGGGTGAAAAATTTTTCTGCTCGCCACGCATAACATTTTATTTTTTTTACAATAGTGGAATGGAATCTTTTTAGCTAACACATATGATGAGACGCTTCAATCACTCATCAATGACAGTCTAAAACCGCCTAAAATATTTGTCTTTTTTTTAATATTTATTTCAATTTTTTATTTACTTTAAATTGAACTTTTTTTTAATTTTTAAATTTTTTAAAAATAATTTTCTTTTCATTTTTTTATTTAAATTTAAGTACAGCTCATATTTTTTATTTGTTTTGCTTTTAATTTTTTTTTTTTAATTTTTCATACTTAATCTAATATTATTTTTTAATTTTTTCATATCCTTATTTTCATTTTTTTTTTACTTTGTTAATCATTCGAATTTTTTCTTAAATTTAATTTTTTATATAATTTAATTTCATACTTAATTTTATGTAATTTTTTTATTTAGCTTTTCATTTTCAATTTTTTTCACTTTGTTAACCATTCGAATTTTATCAAAAATTTATTTTTTATATAATTTAATTTCATACTTAATTTTATATAATTTTTTTATTTAGGTTTTCAATTTCATTTTTTTTTAATTAATTTTTTAACTATTTTAAATTTTTTTGTTTGTTTTCATGAATTTTTGACTTTTGAATTTTTTTTATATTTTTTTTTATAATTTTTTATAGATAATCTTTTTTTGTTAGACATCGATTTTTTATTTAATTTCTTTTTTGCGATATATTTTTATTGCATCATCCATGTGGTAAATATTATATGGTATATATTTTTTACAATGCCTTTCACTATCAACTTTCACTGCTGCTTATTAAATATGTACACTTATGTGTATACTTATACAATATGCTAAATTTTCAGGAATTTTTGTTGTTATTTTCATTGCGAAAACCACTTGCCGAACTGCCATCAATGAAAATTTTTCACACTTTAAGGACTCTTTTTGCTTCCTTGACTTTTTGCACATTTAAGGATTTTTTTTTATTTTTTTTTGCATACTTTAAGTACACATTTTATTCACTTTTCAACGGACGGAAGCTGCATATTACGATTTACACACTCTAATTCTTCTTCTTGTTGTTGTTGTTACATATTTTTCTTATCAAAAATTAAATATGCCAAACACGTCAGTAGTGTGAAAGTGTGAAAAGCACAACACGCGCACGTCCGACATTTCTCGTTTCGTCTTGTCTCATCGCGTCCGTTCTCAACTTGCCTTAACCAACAATTTGGCGCTTGTTGGCGTTTGTCTGACTTTGTCCAGCTAAATTAAACTGAAGCAAAGTGAGTTGAATTCAATTGAATTGAGTTAGTCGTCGAAACAACGACGATGAAGACGACAGCGACGATGACGCCGGCGCCGATTAACTGACGTTGCCGTTGCATTGGTGTTGGTGCTGTTGTGGCTACACAGCGCTGACAGCGCTTGAAGGTGCTCGTGTCATAACATACACCCAAAGTAATGCAACTCTTTTGGGTTACGCAGCGACGAACGCAATAAAGGCGCTACCAAAGGAGTGTATTAAATTAAGTTGCTCATACGCCGAGGCGGCGGCATCGCTGTCCAATGTTTGTGTCTCGTGTCTGTTGCTGTTAACAGCAAGGAAGTATTTTGGCTCGCTTGCCAGATAAATGGTCGTGCCGGCTTTAGGCATATATGTATATACATACATATGTTTTTCGCAACACACATAAATACATACACAAGTTTTTATATTTATAAATAAACAACCGCCCACCCTTCATCCATTGAGCGCTGCATGCGTAGTACCAGCACCTCTGCTTATATGTATATATACACATATGGACGCACAACAGTTCACCTATTAACAGTACTACATATGTATGTACGCTTGTTCGTCGACATAATCGTCTGCTCGTCTGCTCACCTATCGCCCACCTACCCCTCACTTCGGCTTATATTGCTCTGTTGTTGTTTATGCCCGCTACTTATTTACCCAATAAACACTCGTAGTGTGGGTGTCAGTTAGCCGAATGCTTGTTAGCTTGCAATAACAGCTGTGCTATCATCGTGCTCGTGCGCTGCCGACGACATAACATAAACGTTGACGTCTAACGTTTGCTTTGCTGTTGGCAGCGAAGCAGCTGCAAAGGCAGCGTAATGTTGATTGCATTTCGCAGAGGAAATAAAAGGTTGTTTTTGTTTTTTTTTTTTGTTTAGTGTATGTGTGTTTGCGTGGTGGCTAACTAATACCTCGTCGGAAATTCTGACTTTCAATGAATTTTACACTAATAAAAAGGCGTTGAAAATGCGGTAAATTAATTTAAATTGCATTAAATTCATCGTAATGCCTAAAATCAATTAATATTTTACATAAATTAATTAAGTTTGTGGTTTAGTGTTGATAAAAATGTGTCTTCATTGCGAGTGCTTGTGCGTGTTGGCGTGTATCTGTGTGGCTGGTGAAATAGCAAATGAAAATGATTAATTGAATGAATTAAGTGTGATTTTAGTAGAAGTAAATGAAAATTGAGTGTTGGCTTTTGGTTTTAATTTTTGTAATTAATAACTAATGAAATTAAATGTTGTAGGAAAAATATGATGAAATTAAATTTAGAACTCAAAAAGTGATTAAGAAATTTAGAACAAATATATATATAAATAAATTACAAAATAAAATAAATAATTGTAGGCAATGAAAATATTAACATAAATAAATAAACAAACTATTTTAAACTGAAAGTACAAATAGCGACCAGATTTCGATAAAGCGCGTTTATGGAAAATTTAAAATTAAAAAAAATATCGAAATACTTGAATAAATAAAATTTGGTACTAAAGCCATAGGTAATAAATAATAATAAATATTTATAATAAGTTTTTGTTTATTAAATATAAGTTTTATGAAATACCAAAATACATAAATTAAAATCCGAAATAAAATGTTATGCCTCAAAAACTTATTAAATTTTTCATATAAAATGTTTGTAACTATTCTTTTAATGAAATTTATAATAAAAAACAAAACCCTTGCAGGTTTTTATTAAAAAACTCTTTTATTTTTAGCGAAAGCATACAAACACACTTATACGAAAAAGATATTACAAATTTTACTGCTTAAAACTTTGAGAAATTAGTTATATTGTCCTTGGAAATTTTTAACCTAATTCCAAACATTTTTAAATTAATTCAAAGGAAACTTTTTTCAAGGAAATTAAATAAATAAAATTATAATGTAAAACATTCAATTTTTTTTTAATTTTAGTTTTTACGCTAACAACAGCTTATGACTTTAAAATTAAAATACATATTTTTTTGAAGCAAAAATTAGTTAAATTTAATTTTAAATATAATAATTATTAATCCATAACCTGGAAAACTTTCTAGTTCTAATTTTTAAAACATATTGTCCACAAAAAATTATTTGAATTGAGTTTACATTCCAAAGTTTTAACGATTTCGTATCGTTTCCTCTATCTCATTATCTTTCTTTTTTATATTTTATGCTCTTACTAAGATTTGGTTAAAAATGTTCACCCACCGCAAGGCATCAATATGTATGAAAGTAGTATTTTCCTTTTCAGTAGTTCTTTTATTTTATATTTTTTCTTTGCTCTCACTTATCAATGGCAGAGAAATTGCTACAAGCAAATGTATACTGTATATATGTACAATAAATGAATATACAGTTGAATACACTGTAGCAAGCTGTAAGCTGAGCATGTATTTGCACGATATCTTGTTGCCGAAAATGCTATTATTGCTGTGACATATATTTTTCTTAATGTATGCTGCAATATTTACAGCAGGGTGCCTGAATTTTTTCGGTTTTATTCGTTTTTTATTTTTTAAGAAATTTCCAATTTCGAAGTCATGAAATATATTATTTTCTAATAATTTTAAAATTTATTAATTTATTTTTTCAATTTAAATATGATTATAATTAAGTTTTAAAATTTATTTAATAATTTTTCATTTATTGTAATATGATTTTAATTAAGTTTTAATTTAATTTTAATTTTAATTTTAATTTTAATTTTAATTTTAATTTTAATTTTAATTTTAATTTTAATTTTAATTTTAATTTTAATTTTAATTTTAATTTTAATTTTAATTTTAATTTTAATTTTAATTTTAATTTTAATTTTAATTTTAATTTTAATTTTAATTTTAATTTTAATTTTAATTTTAATTTTAATTTTAATTTTAATTTTAATTTTAATTTTAATTTTAATTTTAATTTTAATTTTAATTTTAATTTTAATTTTAATTTTAATTTTAATTTTAATTTTAATTTTAATTTTAATTTTAATTTTAATTTTAATTTTAATTTTAATTTTAATTACTTATTAATCGAAATAATTCCATAAAAGGTTTAGTTTCTGATTTATTGTGGTATCCACCTTAGCTTAAGCATATGTTCTTTACCACTGCACTTTATCGTTTATGCATTTAAAGCTATAAATTTATCACTGCCATAACCGGCGCATAAACTCATCCTTCAGGCGCTGCAGTGTGGCGTGTTCAACGAACAAAAAAGTAGCAATTGCAAAGGTGCCAGGCAAAAGACTAACACCAAATGATTGTGATGGACAATTTTAAAATTGGAAAAATAATGTCAGTTAAATATTTGCATTTTTACAAAAGTTATATACATGCGCTTGAATGTGTGTTAAGTGGATATGTACATATATATGTGTATTTATACATTTAAATATAGTTACTCCTTCATTTATATTACACTTCATTACAAGTGTTGGCACAATTATTTACATTTTGTCATTTTGTCTGTCCACACAGTAATTTTTTTTTTAAATTTTTTCATTTTACCATACAAACAAACAAATAAAAGCTTTTTTTTTTCTTTTTTAATTTTTCATTTTCAATTAAAATTTCTGCAGCTCCAGCGCAGTTGACGTAAGCGCTAGCAGCAGTTGTTATGGCTTGAAATACATACATACATATATTTGTATATTTATACATACATATTTACACACACACACTTACACTTCTCATGCGGCGTATTTACCCCTGCAAAGGGATACAGTTACAAATGACCACTTGCCATACAACATATGTTTGTTTTGTTTGCATTATAGCCAGAGTTATCACACACACACACACACAAACACATACTTAGATACAAACAAATGTAGATAGTACCAGGTAAACATACCTAACAGTGACGAATTCGCATGCCAACAGCACGGTGGGACGCATCATCAACTCGACAAACACTGCCAGACAGCTGTGTGTATGTGTGTGTGTGTTTAGATATGTCTGTATGTGTGTATATATGTTTGTTTGGCTGTGTATTAGACAATTCGCTTGCCAAGTTTTAGTACATTTTGTCCGCTTTGAACGTTTTAGTGCTAATTTGTTGCTTTGTCGACATTTACCCTTTGCGGCAGCGGCGACGCCATCGGCAGCTGCAGCAATAGTTTGGCCGATTTGTTATAGAAACATGCGGCTTTTATTGGCACAAAATACGGGCCTATCAGTATATGCATGCACATATACATATATATATATATATATGTATATATGTATATGTATATACTATTGTGTATATATAGCTAACAATTTATATATACAAATCTGCTATTTACATATATGTATGTATATGTACATATGTATCTAAGTTGGCCACAAAATACTAGTTGTTATTTACCTGCTATTTTAACATTTTGTTATTGTTGTATTTACTTAATATTAAACTGTTCTGTTCTGTATTGTTATATTTGTTGTTTTTGTTGTTTTGTAATTATTACACATTTGTGGCCGCTCTGGTGTCAAGGTGCTGCACATTTGCATGTGTGTGTGTTTGTGCTCGCTTACTCTTGCCTTGATTGCCCTGCGTCGGTTGGCTGGTTGACTCGCTTGATTAGTTTTTACTTTGTAAAGGTTAATATACACACATACATACATACGTGTATGCCTACATTTACATTATACCCAGCAATAAAATTGATTTCGTCGATTTTTCTCCTTTAAAATTTGCTGTTGATTACGAGATTAGCGTACATTTCTAGGCACAACTAACCCACCCCCTTAGATATTCTTTGGCGGAATAATAAATGATTTTTTATAAATTATACACGCAACCGCTTAATAGTCGAGCCGATCTGATCACCAATAAAAAATAAAATAAATATTCGACGAATTTTGTATTTTTGCACTGATTCAGACCAGCTGAGTGAGGCCTACGAAGCTAATCCTCATACAAATTTTAGGAGATAAAAAAACTGCTCTCCGCCATCATTGAAAACTTGTTCACATAGGCGAGTAGATCGGAGCAAGAGTTATTACCTTTAAGATATACTTAAGTGGCTGCTCACTGACAAACAAATAAAAAGTTTCGTCGCAACAACCCTTTGAATAAACTGCATGCTCACTTACATACTAATAAACCGTCCCACGGCGTAGTGTCTGGGATCAGAGTTCGCTGACATTTTTTTTCAATAGAAAGAAACCTTTTACCTTTTACTTTAGAGGGTAAGTAGTTTGGGGGTAAGCCAGCCCAATATTAAACAACAGCAAAAGCTCCATTAAAAATGTGATTCATCAAGGGTGGATAAGGAAGCGAAGCGTATTGTTCAATACTTGTCAATAGGTGCTACTTTGGACTGAATTAACAATTGAAAATTAAATTCCTCTCTCGACGTACAAGGACCAAACTCTACTAACCATTCTCGTCCTGCTACAGGGTGCGGAGACATGGACGATGACAACATTTGATAAATCGGAGTTAGGAGTTTTCGAGAGAAGGTGGCATGCCCCTCTTCTTTTGCCCCTCTTTATAAGGGAGCTATTCATTACAGAAGCAAACTGATGATGGAAAATTCTCATTGATTGCAATATGACCGGCAGAGTGTGAAGAACATGGAATAAAAATAATATTGAGTGTATGCATTAATTCGTGCGGTTTTTTTGTCGAAAATTAAGACTTTATTGTAAGAAAATTGTTATACATTTAATGTTCAAAGTATTGCCCATCGGAAACTACGATGTTTGCCCATCTTTCTGGCAGTTTGTGGATTCCGTCCCAAAAGAAATTCTCCGGCTTGGAGGTCAAGAAAGAATCGAGCCCATTTCTGATACCCTGTTCTGAAGTGAAGCGTACTCCGGTGAGGGCATTCTGCATTGATCTGAATAAGTGGTAATCGGAAGGTGCTATGTCTGGGCTATAAGGCGGGTGAGGCAGAACTTTCCACCCACAGTTTTCCAAATAGTTTTAACTGGCCTTGAAACATGTGGCCGAGCGTTGTCATGATGAAAAATTATTGATTTGTGTCTGGTCGCATATTCTGGTCGTTTTTCCGCGATGGCCTTTTTCAAACGAATCAACTGTTTTCGGTAGATTGATCGTCGGTCCCCATTGATCGTCTGACCCGATTTCAATAGCTCATAATAGAGCACACCCTTGTGGTCCCACCAAATACTTAGCATAACCTTGACACCATGGATATTCGGCTTTGCCGTGGATGTCGATGGTTGGCCGGGCTTCACATACGATCTCTTACGCTTTGGGTTATCATAATGAATCCATTTTTCACCGCCAGTGACAATCCGATGCAAAAGTGACTTCTTTTGGTGTCATGCAGAATCGACGTTCCACTTCTCTTGGCTTTAATTCATAATGCACCCCATTTCCAAGCTTCTGGATATATCCTAATGATTTTAATCGTCTGGAAACGGTTGCTTGATCAACTCCTAATACTTTTGCGTCTGGCATGCAACTGCGTCGAGTAATGTCTCTAATGCTGTGTCTTGAAATTTTTTTGCCTGTCCGGGTCGTTCTCCATCGTCTAAGTCGAAATTACCACTTTTAAACCGTGCAAACCACTTTTGGCACATTCATTCGGCTAAGGCATGGTCACTATAAACGTCCAGTAAAATATGGTGGCTTTCGGTAGCACTTTTCTTCATGTTAAAGTAATGAAGAAGAACTCCCGCAAAAACACTTTATCTGGTACAAATTTCGACATTTTCAAATGAATGAAACAAATTGTTGTTCACGCTAAAACAAATGGCATCTGCTGAAAATGACGCGAAATGACAGTACCTTTGAAATGAATATAGCCACAGATGAACACGACGCGAAATAATATTATACTAGTAGAGCCCTCTCTTAAAATACCGCACGACCGAATATATCTCTACTTTACACCTTTAAAGGGACTTTCAACAGAAGTTGAGGATTAAAACCTCATTTTGTATGCAAAGTGTTTCTATATTTCAAGGTAGCAGGGCACCACTTTAACAATCCACAGGCAAATTCAAACGTCCATAGCCCCTCTCAGGGACGGCTTGAGACTAGAAGATGATATAAAATAACTAATCTAAAGTTACTCTCAGTCAATATGAGCTAAGAATACCGAACCAAAATTTGCTGAAAGCTGTCAAAACGTTATCTGAATTTACTCTTACCAGTCAAGTGATTTTAAAATACTCAAGTAACGAATCAAAAAATAAATTTAAAAAATATTTTTTTTTTAAAAAGCTTAAGGTTTAATTCTTTGCTGGGTTATTTTTTTGCTAATGTAAGAGTATATACTTAGTTGGCGAAGTATTGAGCAATTTCTAATAAGCAGAATTTCGTCAGAAATAACAGTACTGAATAAAAGTAAAAATAGAGTTGGATTTTGAAAATAAATTTAAAGGAATTTTGCAGCGAAAAACTCATTAGCACTTTTACTTTAATTTTACAATTAAGTCAGACTTTTAACTCTTTTATATATTGATATATGGTATGTAAACACTAAGGTATACGTAAGGAAATACGAGTAGGTTAGGTATGAAGAACTCTTCATATATTATATA
Source organism: Ceratitis rosa (assembly GCA_037013455.1). Taxonomy (NCBI): domain Eukaryota; kingdom Metazoa; phylum Arthropoda; class Insecta; order Diptera; family Tephritidae; genus Ceratitis; species Ceratitis rosa. The sequence continues at coordinate 27,625,152 of JAWMAG010000008.1, forward strand.
AATAAGCTGAAGATTTTATAAAGTGTCTGCAACTAAAAAAAAATCATCGAAATATGGTATTTAAACAAATTCGAAGTGGTTTGTTTGGGACTAGTTTGGCGACTAGTTTAAAAAAGATAAATTTGCACAAAAAACTAAGTTGACTGCAATGAAGCCTCTTAAATAAAAGGTAAAAATTTATTAAAATTTCTTTGTTTGAACTATGTCCATACATATGTGTATGTGGGCTAGTAATCTCTCGATTAATTTCAGGCTGACCATAATGCGAGCACTGTTTCAATTGTCCTGGAGCTAAACATAATAAAGTTTGGAGCCACTTGAATAATGCTTGTTACAGAAAGAAGCTCGATATATGGGTGTCATATGAGGAGCCGAGAAAACGCTTCATAAACCGACTTTTTTTTATATACAAATCGCTGCTGAATCGTAACAAAATCGATCCAGTTCTTAAGGGAGTTATAACTGGTAAGGAATAGTGAATCACTTACGGAAATTTTAAAGGAAAACGGACGTGGTCGACGGGCAGTGAGTCGGCACAAACGATCTCCAAGCCAGGTTTGACGGTGCTGAGTATTTGGTAGAATTGTCAAGGAATCAATCACTGTGCGCCGCTTTCCTATGGCAAAACTCTTAATTTGGATGTCTAGTGTCAGCAATTGGAGAGACTGAGCCAACAGGAAGGGAATTGTGTTTCATCAGGAGAACGTCAGACAACACATATCGATAGTGGCTCACTAAAAGCGCCGAGAGCTAGGTTGGGAGGTTATTATGTATCCACCTTATGGTCCACAACTCAAACCAAGTGATTACCATCTGTTCCTGTCTATGGTAAATGATTTGGCTGGTGAAAAATTGGCCTCAAGAGAAGCCTGTAAAAAATGATTTTCCTCTATGAGAGGCACAATGACATTACCTTCGAAATGCGAAAATTTATCCAGCAAAAAACGCATAATTCTAGCGTTGGTAAATAGAACCTTCAATTTAATAAAAAAAATAATGGATGACTATTTACTTAGCATATATATTATATTAAGATTATTTTCTTTCTAATAAAGTTGGCATTCCAGAGGACTTTTTGTTTTAAGCTGCAGTTTTATACACATATATATATATATAATATTATTTATTTGATATTTATATTAAATATTTGCGAAATTTCCATATAAAGAATATTTTTACAAAATTCTTATAATTGATTTTTACATTGAAAACAAAACTTTTAGAGGAGAAATCCTCACTATTTTCATATTTAATGCGAATGGCATTGGGTGCGGCTTTAATTCATTGAAAACACTTGTGAGCTACTAATTTAGAAAATGAAATAAAGAAAAAGAAAAAACAAAAAAAAAAAACAAAGCTGGCTTCCAAGCAAATTAATTAAATGCATTTTTCTCTCGCTATCAACGTCCTTTGCAATTTATCCTGCTTAACTAGTACTCTGGTATTTAAAATTGCTGCACTACTAATTCCTATGTGAGTATAAGTGCTGAATACGTATATGTATGTACCTATATATGGTATATGGTAAAATCTCATAAACATATATAAAGCACACATAGTCATATTCATACATTAAGACATATGTACCTATAAACCTATAAGCCAGCGCACATACATATCTGCTTATTCTTCATTTTGACTGCATGAAACTTCGTGAGGGAAAGTGTTTATATATTACATACATGAGTGTGTGCTCTAAGTTGCAGCTCGGTAGGAAAGGGATTGCAGTAAAATAGAACATAATGCCAAGCATTAATACATACACGTACATACACGTATGTATGTAGTATACCCGTGCATATGTCCACATGCGAGTATGTATGCACGTAGTTCAAGTAAAGACATTTTAATAAATTGTTACCTTTTTTTAAGAGGCCTCATTGTAGTCAAATTATTTTTTGTGCAAACTAATCTTTTTTTAAACTAGCCACCAACTAGTTACAAAACTAGTCTCAAAGAAACCACTTCGATTTTTTTTAAATATCATTTTTTGCTGATTTTTTTTAGTTGCAGACACTTTATAGAATTTCCAATTTAATGATATACATTTATATATGAAGAGTTCTACATACCTAACCTACTCGTATTTCCTTCCCATGTAAGCACTAGTATTTACCTATATCAATATATAAAATAGTTAAAAGTCTGACTTAATTGTAAAAATGAAGTAAAATTGCTAGTGAGCTTTTTGCTTTCAATTTCTGTTATCCGTTTTACATGCCAAAAATTCTTTAATTGAATGAGTCCCATATTGTTTTAGTTACATTACCCTGTAGAGAATATTGTGTTGAAAATTCCAAATCGAAATTTGTTTCAGAAAATGTATGAAAAACATATAAAGACAAGGTATTCCCATCATACTTTCAAATTTTAGGGGAAAAAAATTAAACAATATTCGTGGAAAGTATGCGCAGGAGCGAAAAGTCATCAATATTTTATTCTCATTTTATTTATTTATTTTTCTTAGTAAAATTTACACAAGCATTAATCAAATTTTCGTAACTAAATTTCTAGAATGGCGGAAATACTGAAATCTTCCACGCGGGTGCCCAATGGGTATCCAAAATTGGTCAGGGTGGTGAGAGGAAGTAAAAATATTACTACAGTGCAGGGGTGTCACAGTCCATAGAGACTAAGATTTTGAAAATGTCTGTAATAAAATATATTTATATAGAGCAGAAGAAAAGGCCCCATTGGGTGCTAAGGATGATATCTTAGGTTCAGGCTCCATAATAAAAAAAAATTCTAACGTGAAACCCAATAAAGCCTGATTGTACACAGGTTTTAGGTCAGGTTTGTTTCGCTGACAGTTGTATCTAACGAAATGAGTGAAATCGGACTAGGTTCACACGTACTTCCCACATAAAGCTAATTTTTAAAAGTACGAAAAACTCGATAAATTAGTAGCTAAATGTGGAACAGTGGAATCGAAATATATGAGAGGTGAAGAAAAGTTTTCGGAAAGATGTGACACTACCCACTTTTGAGTTGAAAAGTTCACTTCAGAAACTGTAGAGGTTGGACTTTTCATTGCAGCTTATATCTACGTGGCGGGCATCAAACTCAACGCACAACCTCCCTAGGCCTGTAGATCAAATTTTTATATACATTTATATAGCAAGCCGTCTGCTGCAAGACCGACACTCGCTCACAGCCGCAAATTTGATGAACAAATCCTTAAACATAATAAGTCGGAGTGGCTCTACGGAAGCTTTTTTTCTTTTAGCCGTGACCCAAGGCATCAAGATTTGGTACCTTATCTTTCATAAGGGCTTATCAAGTTGGTATAGCTCGGGGACCGATGGATTGCTGGCTGAGTTTTTTGAAAAGAGCGGCGAATATGGTCGGACTTAAGTGTGCTCTTCACAAATCACAGAAAAAGGAACCTCCCAGCACCGTGAGTTCTGCTTTCTCCAGACTGGGTATGGAAGCGAGGCGTAAGGGCCTGGTATTGAATGAACGCAAGGAATATTTCTTGTAATAAAATAAACATTCATTACATTTGAACTGCAAATCCAACAACAAGTCCAGTTTTACTTTTGACAACTGGTGCGACTTTGGACTGAGTAGGCAATGAGTAATCGGAAGGTGCTATGTCTGGGCTATAAGGCGGGCGAGGTAGAACTTCCCACCCACAGTTTTCCAAATAGTTTTTAACTAGCCTTGCAACATATGGCCGAGCGTTGTCATGATGAAAAATTATTCATTCGTGTCTGGTCGCATATTCTGGTCGTTTTTCCGCGATGGCCTTTTTCAAATGAATCAATTGTTTTCGGTACAGGTCCCCATTGATCGTCTGACCCGATTTCAATAGCTCATAATAGAGCACACCCTTGTGGTCCCACCAAATACATAACATAACCTTGGCACCATGGATATTCGGCTTTGTCGTGGATGTCGATGGTTGGCCGGGCTTCACGTACGATCTCTTGCGCTTGGGGTTATCATAATGAATCCATTTTTCACCGCCAGTGACAATCCGATGCAAAAATTACTTCTTTTGGTGACGTTGAAGCAACATTTCCGACATTTGGAATCGACGTTCGACGTCTCTTAGCTTTAACTCATTAGGCACCCAATTCCCAAGCTTCAGGATGCAACCTAATGATTTTAATCGTCTGGAAACGGTTGCTTGATCAACTCTTAATACTTTTGCAAGTTTTTCTTGCGTCTGGCGTGCATCTGGTATGATTTTATCCATAAAATACCAGTATTTAACTAGTATTTTAGTATTTTCGCATACAAGTTTGTCCTCTCTCTCTCTCTCTCTCTCTACAGCGCAGTGATATACTTTTAGTAGGTATAAAATATCTATGCATTTGTACAAACATTAGTTCATTGTCACTGAAATATTTTAATTTTGTAGCCTTACTGTGATTTATATATGTTGCACGATATGTTGTCCCATGGCAAATTTATTTCTGCACACTTAGGGGCAAATACTTGAGCAAACTTGCAGATGTGAGAGTAAAAAGTAAAAACGAAAAAGGAAAAAAGACATTGGAAAAGTAACAGCAAAAATACAGAAATGCGCTTATGAACATTAGTACAAGCATTTAAATGTATCTATACATATGTTGGTATGTAAGGTATGTACATGTGTTGTGGAAATATTGCAAATGGTGTGACGCTTGTAAGAGAACTTGAACATTTATACGCTTTGAATTGACGGAAATATGCACAACCGCAACTAAAATTAAATTTGGCACTGCGGAGAAGGAAGGTCAAAAGGACACACGATATGGAGTTGCTAATGCAAACATATGTACATACATACGTATACATATATATATATATATGTACAAAAAGTAGCTGCAAATAAATTATATGGATCACATTTAATAGTTGT
>JAWMAG010000008.1:27632500-27695000 GCA_037013455.1 Ceratitis rosa
TCTTCCAATCATTTCAAAGTAACCTCCTTCCGACATAAAGCACTCATGCCAAAAAGTCACTTTCAGGTAGGTATGACCTTCAGAACTCATCCCGATTCACGTTGTATCTCATTCTGATTAAGAAAGCAGGCATTGTTTCACATACCTCTCGTTTTGCTACTAAACGCGAAGTCACTTTTTTGAAGTCCCAATTGATCCCTCAAAGTGGTTTTTACTACTCTCTCCGGTATTCCAACAAGGTCAGGACGAGCTTGAAGCAATATTTCTTTGATTGCGTTATCATGCTCGGTCGTCTGTTAATGATGGCTTTCTTCAAATCATTTTTCAACCCCAACGAACTTTTTGGACCACTTGTAAATTTTAGTTTTTTATAGAGCTTGCTCAACGCGAATAGTTCTCGAAAAGTACTCAACCCAAATTTTGATGTTATTTTACACAAGTTTGCGAGATACAATTCATGAGGATTTGGAAGAAAGATGTTTTCTTTCAATCACAATTAATAAAGGAAAAATTTTAGCCAAATTTTTCCGAAAGATCATCAAAAACTGAAGTTAAATTTATATTAAGTCAAGTAAAAAGTTCGTTCGGTTTTTATCTAAGAGATGGCGTTATTGTCCATAGCACTAGTGTTACGTGTCGCATCATGTCATACTATACGGCGCTGAAAACGTGTTTATTCGCGCTAAAAGTTTGTCTTTGGCAGTTCTTCGATTGATTGACTCAGTACGTTGTGAGCGCTCGTCAAAGATGGACACCAGCAAAAAGAAATTTCGCTAAATTTTACAATTTTTCTTCGATCAAGGCGAAAAAGTAGCCAAAGCGGCTAAAAAATTAATTGAGTTTATTGGTCCGATTCTGTAAACGAACGTGTAGCACAAAAGTGGTTTTCTAGGTTCCGTTCCGGTAATTTCGATGTCAAAGATGCGATAAAATCATGGAAATAGTGGAAACAGACTGTCACATGAGCACTTAATTAATTGCTGAGGAACTAAAGATAAGCCAGAAAACCGTTTGGAACTATTTGCATTAAAAAAAACCGAACGAACTTTTTACTTTACCTAATATTTCGTCACACATAAACCAATTAAATCGGAATTTAGGCATTAGTACATAATATAGTTGGTGCAATAACCAATTGGTGTGCATTACTACGTTCGGATTACGGATTTGAGTACTGATTCGATCAACATCTAAAACAATAAAATATTAATTTTCCTAAATATTGTTGCTCCTCGGCATGGAATGTCTCTTTTAATCTGAGGAAGGGAAATACCATTGCATATTAGTTAGCATTTTTGGAAGCTTTGAAGGTCGATATTGCAAAAGAACAATCTCATATGAGAATCACAAAAAATTCTAGTTCAAGTCAATTAAGGCGATGGAAACAACTTAATGAATTGCACTTCGATTTATTCTTATATCCACCATATTCACCGGTTCCGGCTTCTCACGATTACTGTGGCTATTCGCAGACTCAAAAAAAGAACGGCTATTCATAAGAAATTTCTGGCGAATGAAGTTTAGAAGTTGTTTCCGCTGAAACTCCTCCTCCTCCTCAAATAGGAGGCAAAATTGTTCAACACAAATGATATTGAATTCTAAGAGTGGCGCTACAATAATGCGGTGGTATTTTTAAATGAAGTAAGGATGATGAGGATTTTGGTTCAAAATAATGCTTTTAAAAATTACGAGAATTTAAAAAAAGAAAAATTACTAAAATATATGTAAAGGTAAATTAGGAGAAAAAATTATTTTTAATTTTTTTTTTTACAATTTTTTTATGCTGTTCTAATACCAGAAGTAAGCTATAACAAGCGATCAATAAAGTTTATCGCGGATGGATCAATGCTTGATGACTTTTCAAACTTTCATCTGAGTAAAATAAATCATTAAAAGCTGTATTATAAAATATCACAAGAAAAAACTTGTTTTCAGAAAAAACAATTTTTAAGGTAGTGAATACTTTCAGATGGCACTTTTTCCTCAGAATACACATACCTTCAGGTTTTTTTTTTTTTTTTTTTTTAAAAATGAGAGTGTCACCGATCCTTCCTTAATTTTTAATTATTTATTTTTTCTCAATTGTACATATATTTTTGTTGTTACTTGTTTTGAATAAAAATAAAAAAAAAATGGAAACAAAAAAATCGAAACAAAAAAATCGAAACTGAAAAATCATAGCCTCCAAATTTAGTTAATTAAAATTATATGCAACAAAAATAATGCTTACTATATATAACTATGTATTTTGAAATAATTTAAAATAACACCCTTCTAGGAGTTTTTACAAATTTGAGATTATGGTCTACTCATCTAAGTTGCACTAAAACTGTTGAAAAGTAATGTTTGAATTAATTTCTCTACAAACCACAGTAAAATTTCTTGAAAGACTTGTATATCGTGATTTCTTCCATTTCTTTTCACAATATCTTCATAATTGCTAGACTGCTTTAGTACTCATATTTTCTTATAATTATTGAAAGGGCAAGTTTGATCCTTGATCTTATGTAACCCATACATTTACACACATATATTATTTTAGAGAATTTGAAAAATTTACTTTTTTCCACAAACTCTCTCAGAAAAACGAGTCAGAAAATTTTAAAATATGTTAAATAATAATTTTAAAATTTATACTATAGGTCTCCTTAGACAAAATCGAAATTATATGACTCTGGAAAATAAAAATGAAAATTTCTCTCAGAAATATGCACCATATCTTTACTTACTCAGCACTTTACAATCAGGCCATGAATACTACTATACAAAAAATCGAGATAACTTCAACTTTCTGTACTCGTTGTGAGTATTTTTGGAATATATTTGCTTATTTTAGGCGGATTTTAGTAGTTGCATAGTGTCAATTGGCAAATTGCTACAAATATTTAAATATAAATTGATATCTAGAAGCTTAAAAACAAAATATATGTATATATATATATATATCAATTCATTATAATTAAATCATTATAGCCATGAGGGATGCAACGTGAACGATTAAACAGAGATATGAAGGACATAGCAAAGAGATACGAGGAAAGATGCAGCGTCTCAATGATGGCAGACTACTGTTCACAATCTCAGAGAGATCATTAGCTGCGTTCCAGAAGCGAAATTGTACCAAAAGGAGTCGCACTGGAAAAAGTTCATTGTCCTTACCTATAAATATGCTTTCAATAAAAATATCAATTTTGTTAGGCAATTATGTATGCAAACAATTTTTTAGCCTTCCAACTATTATTTTATGTTGATAACTTGTTTAACATACAGTACGTGTATATCAAAATATAGTGGGAAAACACAGCTTTCAATATTTTTTCGGAAACCAAGAAATAATGATTTTTTATTTCTTGCTTTTTCGTATTAAATTGAGAAAGTTAATAAACTGCAATAAACTTCAATTTTTGCTGCACGACCCAGACTTTTGTAGAGCATTTCAATATTTTTTTATATTTTTTTTATTTTTATTAATTTTTTTAATTTTATTTCATTTTATTTTTATTTTATTTTTTCTTATTTTGTTGCATTTAAATGAACTATATTTATTTTAATATTAATTTTAATTTATTTCAATTAATTTAAATAAATTAAGGCAAGTAGTCTTCTTTAGAACCCGAAAAAAAACTTTATTTCAGCAACTTTTTTGAAAGGCAAGAAAATTACTGGTGGAAACGAAATTTTTAGACAATAAAGAAGTGAATTTAGGTTTCAAAAACCAATTTTTAGTCTCAAAAAATATTGGAATTTTCCAATTTTGAGATGAGTTTTCTGAAGCGGCTACAGTCTGAACACGTGGAACAGTACCGGTGACGGAGGTCGTGCGATGCATCTGAAACAGTAGAACTATTTTAGTTTTATTTTTAAGAGTGTCTCTTCTATATGAATTAAAAAAATACCCAATAAGTAGAAAAATTCTAAATTTTTTCGAAGTTTGAAAAAATTCACTTTTTTGAAAAAGAAAATTAATTTCAAGTAGTAAAAAAAATTGTTTAAATAATAATTTTGTCCATCCTTATTAGTTCAAATAGAAGATAATTTTATACTGAAGCTAGATCACTTTGATTTTTTTCGATCGGATATATTTTCTTCTTGCTATGACCGGCACCGTTTGCTAAGACTTGTAAAAATGAAAACTTGAGAAAACGTGCTTCAAACTTCTGTCAGAGCATTCGAACCTGCTCGACAATTAAAACTGCTCTGGCTTCTAAAATAAGTCTAAAATAAGTCGAATTGGTCACTAAAATTTTGAAGACATATTTCCGGTTATTTTTAGAAAAGATTTAAGAAAAATAAATGCATTTTTGAAGCCTCTAAAGCATTACAAATGAATTTATTTCACAGACTATAAATAAAATTTATTTTATTATTTATTTATACTCTCAGCAGTATATGAAGCCGCAGGCTATATTTTAATCCCCAAAGTGGCGCAAGAGTCAAGATACGTTAAAGTTAGGTTTTATTTATTTTCCGATTTTGTTCAGAAATATTTTTTTTTCTTTTTTTTTTTTTGAAAATGGGGAACTTATGCCAATGAAGTTGTTATTGTGATATTCAGAACAAGCGAATTTATAATTCACGTTTGAAAAATCAATTTTGTAAAAAAATATTAATATTAAAAAAAATATATAATAATAAAAGTAACAAATACTTATGGTGAGCCGGCGTAGAGCTTTTTTTTTGATATCAGTATTTATAATTGAATTTAATTTTAATAAATTCGATAACGGAAAAATTGTTCAGAAGTTTTATGAGACTTGAAAAATAAATAAAAAAAATAAATAATATTTTATATATATATATTATATTTTTATTATTTTTTCAAATATGAGCAATATTTTATAGTAATAAAAGTGAAAAGTATTTCTTTAAAATTAATCAAATATATTTATAATTACATTTTGTCAATCTCATGCTTAATCGCATGGTAGATAAACATTTTGCAAGGTTGTTAAGCCGCAAAAAATGCGGCTGACGATTGGCGAGGCGAAAAAAATACTCCTTAATATTCCTTAATCCTTGTTTGGCCGGTTTACGGTTGTACTATATACATATATGGCTTATATGTAAATTGGTGCAAAAATACATATGTACGAGTATGCAAGTAAGGTATGCAAGTAAGTTGTTGTTATTGTAGTAATTGGCACTTTGATTTATTTTTTAAGATATTTCAAACTATATTTATATATGTACATTTATAGCAAAATTAAATATTTTTATGAGCATATCTTAATTTTTTTTTTTTATTTTGAAACTTTATGAAATATTTTATTTTCTTGAAACTTAAAGAAATTTAAAGCTCGACACTTATGCTTTTTTTCATATATATATATATTTTTTTTTTTAATAAAATTTTTCTTTACACTTTCGCAAAGCCTTTTACTTTTATACGCTCTTCTTATTTCTATTTTTCTATTTTTCTCTTTGAACTTTTTTCTCCAACTCAACAACTTTTCATCTTCAACGCGGCTGCATTTGGCAGCCGAATACTTTTCAAGACACTACTAATTATTTACTCATTTTCACACACACACACACAGACACTTTTAAATGCACACATGCACATGCACTTTTATTATTTTCAAGGCACTTTTATGCTCTTTTTTTCAATTGCTCTTCTATTTTTATTTTTTTTTTTTTTTAATTTTTTTATTATTTCTTTTATTTCACTTTCCACAGCACCTGTCACCCACTTAAACACTTGCCAAGCTTATAAATAAACGCACACACGTACACACGAACACGAACGCAAACGCAACTCACACCCACAGCGCACACACTTTCACTTTTAACGGTAGCAAAAGTGAATATTTATTTGTAGTAAGAATGTGAGAATGTGAGTTTGGTTTGGTTAAAGGACTTTCTCGGCCGGCACTTTTGCGTAGCACCTTCACGTTATAGCTGTCGCGTGGCCACTGCCTTAGGCCGAACTGGCACGCCTGTTTAGGCCATAGGCATAGCTAACGCTAATTTTTACTAAACCAACAAAACAACGAACAACAACAAAAACACTACTCGCACTGCCACAGCCAAAGGCACAGGCACAGTCAGTTGCATTGTGACGACTGTTGGTGTTTGCGGCAATCGCTTTCACTTCCGTTTCCGTTTAACATATCCTCATCGTCAGCGTAATGCGAGCCATCATCATCTGTAGTCATCAACAACAACAACAACATCATCATCATCATCATCACCATTAACATCATCATCATCATCATGAGTAACAGCAGCAGCAGCAGCAGCAGCAACATAAGCCTGAGCCTGAGCCTGAGCATGAGCATGACCAGTGTGTGCAAAGCCATCATCTTCGTAATCGTCATCGTCATCGTCATCATCATCCTCAATCTACATTCTACATTCTTTTACGACTAACTACAAGGCCTAGCAACGGTACATTTGTGTGTAATTGTAAATGCAATTGCAACGCAACTGTATGGCCCTTAGATGTGAATGCGGCGCTCATCTACGGCAGCTAACTCGGCTCAGGCATTTCAGGCAGAAAATCAACAAAATAAACAAATAAAACAACAACAACAATTAGATATCGTCCACTCAAGTGTGCTGCGTCAGACAACTTGCTCCTCGGCAGCAGCAACAGCAGCAACAGCAACAGCAGCAAGCCACTGTATACAGCTCCTTGTGGTGGCGGCTGCGGAGAGCGTGGTGGCTCCCGGGTCGGTCGCAAAAGCATAGCCAACAATCTCGTTGTACAATAGTTCTGATGAAGACGATTGAATCGCTGTCGAAAAGTTTGACAAAAATCCAATGACATTTGTTTACTCTTATTGGCAGCTTTTACCCTCTTTAACCCTCCCAAATGCGAGTGTGTGTGCGTGTGTGTGTTTGTGTTTGTACATAAATATCTCTTTGTGGTATTAACTCGTGTATTGCTTTGTTGGTTATTAATTTTTTGTTGTTGTTATTTTGTTGTTATGTTTTTGTGGTTTGTAGTTTTTCTGCAATATTTTTTCTTGGCTTTTGCTCTTCTACTTGCCCATTCTCTCTGCTCTTGTGGCTTGTGGTGGTTTATTGTTTTTTTTTTTCATTTCCTCTTTCTTATAGTTTTTCGGTATATTTTGGTAATATTATTATTGTTATTTATTTTTTGGCTTAGCATTGCCTGCTTACATTCCTCAGCTGGTATTTGCAAGTGAAAATATGGACTGTAGTCTCAGAAGGCACTATGGGATATTATTCAGAAAAAAGGAATTTGTAGGTAGATATTTTTAATATAAGGTGAAAAGTTATAAATTACAACTTTCGTTTCTTCACCGAAGGTACTAAAACTCGAAAGCACTTTCATATTTAAATCAAGCGATTTTTTACTCGAAACCTCTCATCTGGAAAAGTCGGTTGTATGAGTGCTTTAAGATATACTCCTTCGATCTCGATAGTTTTCAGTATCGATGTACGAGGGGAATAACAAAAGTTCGATCAGTTTGTGACTTTCAATTTGGTTTTTTTAAATCTAAAAATACCAAATCCTTTGCAATTACTTTATTAGTCTTTCTTTCAAATTTTAATGCGATCGGCTAAAATGCAGACGAGAAAACACAAGATAGCTGAGGAGAGGTCAGTTGAAATTCCATCATCAACGCAACAGAAATTCACCATGTGAAGCTCTTCGGGTTTCGGCTTAATTTACAGCCAATACAAATATTTAGTGAATGCTGAATTGCATATGAAACGATTGCACCATCTTTAAAGACTATTTCTAAGTGGTTCCGAAGATTCCAGATCGGACATTTTTCCGTAGAGAACGAGCCCTGAGAATCTCGACCAAAATTTTCAACTGATGACGTCATTGTAGCTCTGGTGAAGTGCAAAATTAACGAAGACCCACAATTGACACAAGAAATGATTGCCCATGAATTGTGCTTGAATGCCATGGCTGTATCGCGAATATAAAGTAATCATCTGGTATACACGAAGAAATCTGCTCGATGGGTACCACGAATTTTAAATGAGGGCCAAAGAGAGACTCGAGTGCATTTTGCGCAATTTTCCCTAAACAATTTCGAAAATGGTCAGTCTAGCAATTTTAGTAAAGTCGTTACTGGTGATGAATCTTGGTTCTATAAGTAGGATCCAGAAACCAAACAAGCAGTCCATGTTATGGAGCCCAGAAGGAGCAAACCAACCCGTAAAATCTAAGCAACAAAAATCAGCAGCAAAAGTAATGATGCCAGTTTACTTCCCCCAAACTAAAATCGTAGCTGCTACTCCACTGGAAAAGGGTCAGACAGCAACATCAAAATGATACACCGAAGAGTGCTTTTTACATCATGACAACGTGACAACCCACACTGCTGAAATAACGAGTAATTTTATTGCGATCTCTGGGATCGAAGAAATACGTTCAGCACCTTATTCCCCGGATTTTTGGTTATTTCCAAAACTTAAAAAAAAATTGAAAGGAAAGATCTTTAATAGCAACGAGGGGATATTTAATGCGATAATGCTGAACTTGATTAGCTTAGAAAGCAAAATTTTGAAGACTGTTTTCAGGAGTGAATCTATAGGCTTAAGAAATGCATTGAAATCAATGGCGTTTATGTAGAGAAGATAAAAAGGAACAAAGTTTACGAATAAATACAAAGAGTTTTTTTTTTTGTTTTTTGTTTTTCTGGACAACATAGCGAACTTTTGTTTAACCTCACTATATGGGTTTGAGAAATCAAATATCACGCTCTTAGACCCTTTTTGTATGGATTATTGACATAAAATCTCAAATATGAAAAATCGGTTCACTATAGCGTGGAATGGTCCTATCTTGCCGGTTCCCATAAATTTTCGCTTGAATGTATCAAGTTTGGTTGAAATATCTCAAAAACTGACAGACTAGTTTTGTGCACAAATAGACGGGCTGATAGAAATGGGCAAATCAGCTCTCTCTGATCATAGCGGTATAAATTTAGTTAGTGACATCTTCTTCAGTAGTCTTAGAGCAGAATGTGTACCACTTCTGTCTTTCGGCGAAATTTTTTTCCTCAGTGATGGTCTTCACATCTCCTCCTTCCATTTTTTTTTTTTGAGGTTGAAATGGATCACGGCAGGTAACACTTGAAGGGCCGAGATACAATTCATAAGTGCTTTCAAAAATAAATACATTATTATTTTTTAATAGATGGCTTTTGTGATCTGTATCTGGCATTCTTTTTGTGGGATTAGATTACGCTAGAGGGCGCTAAAGAAATGATATTTTGCGCCGAAACAGCTAAGAGAAAATATGCTTTATTCCTTAATTTTTCTTCGATAACAGTCAATTATGCAAGCCAGTACAGACGGTCAAGAAGGCTTTCTTTTGTATTTGCTAGCCTTGGCAAGGAATCATTCACTATATGCTGTTGGCCTTCATCTTGAAGGGACCTATTAGCCTTAACCAAAATTTTCCCACATCTAATGAAGTTGTTTGATTTCGTGAATAAAACAACAGAGATGCCTGAAGCAGTAACTTGAAAAGTATACCTTGGTATTATCAGTACTAAGTCTTACTTCCGTCTCAAGACTTATTCCTGAAACTGTTACATAATTTGGACTTAGTACGGACTTAGACTTAGATAATATTCCTGAGACGTAATTTCCCTACTTCCCATACCTATAATATTTGCAGAGCCGAAAATCCAATCCAATCGTCTCCAAATGGTTTCAGATTTCCGGGACTAATTCTAAAAGCTGTGAAAGATTAGAGGAAATGAAATGCGTCTTCAGTGACACTGCATAAGTGCAAGCAATGTATCTCTGCTAAGACGAACTGAAAAAGCTTAGCGATATACAAGAATCTGTTGGACAGTATACCCGTGTTAATAGTGGCAGTAACTAAGCTCGATATGAACAGCCGATGAATACCCAACGTTTCCCTGAAAAAGAAAAACTTAGTGTCGTTTATTATCCTCAAAAAAAAAAGGATCCCGGAAATTGCAGTGTCCCTGAAATGGTCCGGTTAAGGTTGTAAAATGGCTGACTGACATGATGTACGTAATCCAGACCTCTGGCCGACCAAAGGAGTTAAATAAAGTTGGTCCATTTTGAGAAACTTGCAGCGTTTTAGAAAAAGTGTATCTCAAATAAAGGGAAAATACCGATTATTCTAGAGCATGTATTTTCTAAATTGAGAACAATTTATACAGAATATTCCAGAGTTTTATGCGCGCATGGGCTGGGTATATACGAGCGAAGTGCACACTGCTGAGTAGGGAACTCTTCGGTGTACGCCCTGCAGTAAAGTAAAATTTATAAACTGTATGTTTACAACAAAGAAGCTTTTATTTAAGAGTACAGTAAGACCGAACCCGACGGATTTGGGTAATAGTGGCATTTATTTTACTAAACCAGTTGCCTTATTTTCTATTTTTTCACAGTCTCGTTGTCCGTGGGACACTACTGTCTCATTATCTTACTGTTTTAAATTATATGCAATATAATCACTGCCAATGGCCCACTGTAATTTGCTCAGCTGGGGCGCATAAGTGAGTCTATGTACAACTAAAACATCTTAAAGGAGAAACCTGCTTGGCATAGTATATCCGTTGCTGCTCAATGTAGTCTCTTTATTCAATGACTTTCATTGCTTTTCTTCGCAACTACAACTAACTCTCACTATTCCCTATATGTATACATACATACATATGTACTTATATATTTGTTTGTGTGTGATTTTTGCCATTTTGGTGATATTTTTGCCGAAAAAGAAATTGAAATTTCGTATTCAATGCGGCATGTTAAGACGGCAGTTGTTGTTAGTGTTGTTGTTATAAATGAAATACTGTTTATTTATTTAGTTGTAAATTGTTGTTGTTGTTTTTGTTGTTGTTATTGTAATAATAACAGTATAATAATAACAGTGTGTCGTCATCGGTACAAGTTAAATGTCACAAGACATTCGATTGTAGGCCTTTTTGGCCTCATGGGTCACCTAAAGGTTGGCCAAGACAAGACAAGACAAGACAAGACGTTTGTAGCAAAGTTCAATTGTTTATATGTAAACAGATGTATGTATGTAATAATCTATAATTTTACTTGTTTTCTTATGACCTAACATAACATATATTATATATTCGAGCCAAATTTGGTGTTGCACTTTCAAGGCGTTGGGCTAAATTAGCTACATTGGTTTTTGTTGTTATATTTTATTCACACTTCAAAGGAATTTTAATATTTTTTGTCTGCAAGTTGCTCGTATGACAAATGGGAAAGAAATATATATACGAGCATAGCAGTATATGGGCATTTGAAAGACCTGTGAGGAAAGCTACTAGTTGTTAACTACTTGGAAACTAGTTTGCTTTTTTATACTTATTAGTTTATTTTTCAACTCTTTCACATGTAGGCGACTAGCATTTTTTATTATGGAGTGTCAACTTTTATATTATATTATGCATCAGCTTCATACTAGTTAAATACTAGTTCTCTTCGCAGAAATTAAGTAAAAATTTTACGTCGGAAGACTAAATGCAACTCAATCATGGAGAAACCGCATAAAACACGCCTCAATACTAAACTCTACATCACTCTCGAAAGAGATGAACTACACCAATTCCGTCTTCTGTTTCGACCACACTTTCTCAATAAAAACCCCATAGAGGCAGCAGTTCTGGATCATAGATCTGGAGCCATCTTCATCAATGAATAACCAGATTACAAAGTTGGTTGTGAAGTTCACTCAAAATCTCTTGCACTAAAATTATATAAAATATTTCCCGTACACTGTAGCATATTTTAGGCAGAACTAACTGCTATTGTATAACGGCAGCCTCTTCATGGTTGCTCATCCCTAACGCGTTAACCCAACCTATTGCAATATATTCTGACAGCCAGGCTGTCATTGAGTCTCTTCAATGCAATCATACCATCTCAAAGGTAACAATAAAATACTGAAAGATCTTAAAGATCACAGGAAGATCCCAGGGAATTGCCTAACCTATAAATAGGCCACGGTAAACTCTGCACTGGACGCGGGCCCACCGCTTTCTTTAGCAAAGTATCTGCTAAGAAGAGCCAACAGGGCGAAACCACGTCCAATGTGACAAGAAAAGGCTGACCATTAGTTGAGATGAACAGAGCTAAACCCCTGCGGGTAAGAGGTTCAAGAATTTACCCGCGGTAAGGCATACCTGTTGTAAGAGGCGACTAAAATCCAATAGTTCCCGCGACAGTCGGGTCTTTATACCAGAACGACCCGGATTTTTTATCCGGCCAAGGACTGTCACTTCCGTAACATTCCCCAAAAATTACTTTGAGGAATATTTTTGCGGTTACAACAACAACAACATGAACAGAATTAAGTCTGCACTTGTTCTCAACCGGACCTCCACAACCATAACAATCGGCGGAATAACCGGACACTATCTTATGGGGACTCATGGTTGAAAGATGCACTGCTTCTCAAACGACTTCTGCCGCAACTGCAGGAACATAGAGGTGGAGGAATCGGTGGAATACCAGTGACCTCTGTTACTGTCCAGCTCTCAGAGCGGTCCGTTATCGTTCTCTCGGAAATGTCTTCTTCGATTGTCTTGCGGAGCTTACATGGTTGGGCATCTATTGAAGTACATAAAGCACATCAATAGTTTTGAACATTTGGAAAGGTGAAAGGAATGTATCACAACGGGCTAATAAGCCTGGGTGCGCTTGATCATGGTTCCATGATAACTAACTAACTACTAACAATTTTATAAAGAACACCAAGCTTAGTGGCTTCCTCGCTTTACTATTAAAGAAAATTGGCTTGAACAAAACATTGGGATCAGCCTCCACCTCGAAACTACGCTAAAGCGGCTAAGTTTGAGATCTCAAATTTGGAAAGTAAACAACCG
Organism: Ceratitis rosa; assembly: GCA_037013455.1. NCBI lineage: Eukaryota > Metazoa > Arthropoda > Insecta > Diptera > Tephritidae > Ceratitis > Ceratitis rosa. The sequence continues at coordinate 27,645,313 of JAWMAG010000008.1, forward strand.
TCCCGGAAGAGAACTTCTAATTTTTTTAAGAAAACATACCTAAGGGTCTAGTTTGAAGGCATACTTTATGAACTTTTAGTGCTTTAAAAGTAAGTTCACAAGCCACGATGTGTTTAAGTACTCAAAAAATGAAGAGGGAGGGAGGGGACTTTCGCGCCGGAGCTTTCAGCCTCTAGTAGACGAAGATCTATGTAATCTACTACGAAACAAAAACATCTAAATATCATGCTATGAAAGATTATTTCTATGAGAACTTGGACTAAGGCTGATCGATTTCTCTTACTATTGAATCATACCTCAGAGCTTAGATATAAATTCAAAAAGAAGATGGCAACAGAATAAGAAACAGTATAAGGCTGTTATTCCAAAAATTAAATGATTCTCAGTCTTGTGGTGCTTCTCTGTCAACATGCGGTTGACCTTCAACTAAATAAACGATAATTGGGGAAGAACTTCCACATAGTTGTTTGCGAGATCCTTTTGTTCCAAGGTGGGTCGTGAAAGATCGAGGGTCTCAGTGGAAGTACTGACCGAGGGCGTTCCTATGATAAAACTAGGAATTGGTCCTTATACCCCCTGTCGTAGTTGCGGAACGAAGAGATGGAATGCTCTATGCACTTCCTCACGAACTCTCTTGCATTTGCGGGGTTGAGGCTAAAAAGCGATTCACTAAATGAAGAGCGGTTCAGGGTTAACAATATTTTTTATTACTTGTGGCATCACAACGGGGAATCCCCCGGGGGAATCTTGTCGTCAGCCACTTCTACTTAAGATAACCTAACCTAGTCTCTTGGTGGACACCTGGAAATTCCGTATGGTTTGAAGCTAAATTAATTTTAATTTTTCTTCTGAGCTATGCACGAACTTTCAAGCAGAAGATCTTGCTCTGCATCCTCAAGACGAAGCTGTCTGAAACTTTAAGATTCTCCTTTTGAAGGAGTAGGTTGCAGTTTCTATCGACAAACACTTTTAGAAACTTTAGCCAAAAAGCGTAAGCAGAGATGCAATAGATATACCACATCGATGGCTCACACCACACATTTAATAAGTTAATAAGCCGAAGTTATTGGGAGCTGGGACAGGAAGACAGCCTGATCACCAACGACAGCAGAGCGGCAACAAAGTACTCAGGTCGCTAGTCAAAAGCATCTGTTGCCAAAGGGAAATATACAGTGTTTGCAAATCAGCAATGGCTGCACATAAACTACCTCGTCTCGATTTGAACCCGATCGGGGTTTAGCGAGATATAGATAAAGAAACTACACGCCAGTCAGAACAACGCTTTAAAGAAACCTACTGTTGTCACCTATGCATTAATTACGCAGTGAGACATCTATGCTCCAAATTAAGGAAAACAAGCAAGCAGTATCAGTTTAAAGGCTACAGCATAGTATATTCTAGAAGATACCTGCTTAATCATCTCTCATGCGCGTGAGGGAGGAATCAATTGGCTTAAGTGACTTCATTTAGGTTAATATTGTAGAGCTGAACCCAATGACCTATCGACAAGCCCCAAATGGCAAATAGACACAGTCTGTCAACGTCCTCATTTACTCTCTTCCTATGAATGGAACCATAGAGACCTCGCAGACAAAGAGCTTAAGTTATCTCATGATATACCAGGAGTACCAATGCAATATCAAGTTGTGGATATTGCCACAAACTCAGTTCCAGCCTATGCAAGCCTCACATCAATACGTTAAGTATGGCATGTCCTGCATATAATGATTTCCCGGGTAAAATTAACCACTTTTTGGCATGAGCACTAATAATACTTAATCATCTTACAACTCTCTCGCTCACTCCCTCTTTCTCTCCCTGTGAGTTGAAGTAAACGAGTTTTTTAGAGCGACTCTCTCTTTTCCTCGCTCACTCTCTCTCGCTCTCTCTCTCTCGCTCTCTCTCTCTCTCTATCTCTCTCCCTCTCTACCTCTTTCTGTCTATATCTCTATCTCCCTCTCTTTCCCTCTCTCTCTCTCTTCCTGATCCAAACCAACTTGTTTCTTGGATCTCGCTCTAAAAAAAACTCGTTTACTTCAACTCACTTAACCTGCTGCTCCCACACGAGCATGTGTAGCCGCAAAAGTAACTATGACTTTATGGTTAGGAGTGACCAAAACAGGAGCGGTGATCTTTCAGAAAGCCAACCAGTGAAGTTGAAACGCCCCACGCCCTAGCAGCCGTTAATCCGAGCTCACCCTAACTTATTTACTATCTAACCTCACTAAACTTCAAGCACTATTTGAAAAACAAAATTGACTCGGAAGCAAAATTGCAAAAGTGAAGCAAACTAAATTCCAAAAATATGCTGTAAATAATAGTCCAAAGTTTCGACTGCATTCGAAATTGCAATTAACCAACTAAACAACAACAACAACAACAGAAGTGGCATAACGGATGTACTCAAGGAACTTTTCAGCCACATCTGCTGCTGCTGCTGCTGTTGCTGCTGATCCTTTGCCGAAATAATTGCGCACTTGGAGCAGGCAATGAAGCATAAAGAGCAAATAGAAGACAAAACAGAAACTGAGTAAATAAACAGCAAACTAGCGTGATGTTCTTGTTGTTTTTGTTGTTGTTGTGCAGACAAAAGTTTTGCGTAACTGGGTAATAGTTGCTGAGCAGAGTTGCTGCTATTTGACGGCCAAAGAAAGTTTGTGTCGAAGGAGAAAACAAAAAACAAAAAATAAAAAACAAAAAAATAGTAAAACGCAAAGCCAAGTGAGGAATCCGCCAGCGCGTTGGAGAGGAAGAGCGCTTACGCAATAAGAATCAGGGGGTTGGACACCAAAGGTTCACAGTGAAGTGAGTACAAATGCGACCAAAGCAAAAATGCAAAAATGCGCAAAACTTACAAGTGGTTGATGGAGTGAAGGGATTTTTGAAAAAAAAAGAAATCTTTGCAGTTCATTTTTTTGTTGTTGCTTTTGTTGCGTGAAAAGTTTCACGGATAAACAACTGCTCCTCGATGGTCAAAGCTATGAAATAGTGAAAGCGGTCACACCACAAGAACTTACGCGTAGTTAGAGCCAACAACGGGCGCGCGCCATAACCGCCATACATACCACTCAGTGCTCAAACGCACAGGGCTCAGGGTTGAGGGTGCACGAGCAACGCGTAACAACGCGCTTTGACATTTGCCCCATAAATCGGACGCACACCGGATACCGTTAAGATTGGCTCAATGGCACGCAACGGCGGCTCAAGGCGAGCAAGAACTGAGTTTGTGTCGCTCCACAACCGGAGGACGTTCGGAGGCAGGCGATAAAGCGGTTGTTGCGGCAAGTGACATATGTCATGTGAGTCGATGAGTCGGCACAGGCCAACAGTGTTATGGAGTTACGTAAAAACGACAAGCACAGCTGCGACCTGCTGTGAGAAATAAGCGTAATAAAAAGTACAAAAAAAACAACGCTTAAATAAGCGAAAATACAGAAAATGCCGAAAAATCGTTAAAAACTCTTCAACCAACTGTCGCCACGGGCACGGGGTACGGCGCGCGTACGAGTTGTGATGAGCAAGTATAGCGAGTTGTTTCACTGTGTGTAAAAGTGGAGCAGCAATGTTGAGTTCAAGGATGCGGGCGCGTGCTCGTTACTTCGCCAACAACCGACTGACGCTGACGATGAATCATAGCAAAAAAAAAAAAAAAACAAAAACGGCGACAAGGCAACAGCATGTGACTATGTGAATTACCGCTATGTATATGCATGTAAGTGTGTACGCTTTAGAGGTGTATGTGTGTCAGCACATGATCCCAGTGGTAAAACTAGTTTCTGTAGAAGGGTTTCAATTTCAGTTCATTCAAGACTAGTAGCGCATGAGAGCTTTAACACTCTTAGTAGACCATAGTTATAAGTGATCTAACCAAGGAACAACTGCTCAAGTTAAAAAGAAGAGAGAGAGAGAGAAAGAGAGAGAGGAAGAGGGAGAGAAACGGAGAGGAAGAGAGAGAGAGAAAGAAAGAACGAGAGAAAGAGAGAGAGAGATAACGAGAGAGAGAGAGGAAGAGACAGAGAGAGAGACAGAGAGAGAGAGAGGGAGAAAGAACGAGAGAGAGAGAGAGAGAAAGAGAGAGAGGAAGAGGGAGAGAAACGGAGAGGAAGAGAGAGAGAGAAAGAAAGAACGAGAGAAAGAGAGAGAGAGATAACGAGAGAGAGAGAGATAACGAGAGAGAGAGAGGAAGAGACAGAGAGAGAGACAGAGAGAGAGAGAGGGAGAAAGAACGAGAGAAGGAGAGAGAGAGAGAGACAGGGAGAGATAAAGAGAGAGAGGGAGAAAGAGAGGGACAGAGAGAGGGGAGAGACGGAGAATGTAGTTCGTTAAAGAGGAGAAATAAAAATTATATTCCGCTATACTATTCACACTAGAGGTTTCGGGTTAGGTTTTTTCGGCTAACGGTTGTTTGCAACGGCACAAAATTAGATGGATATAGACATATGTATATCAAATTTCATGGAATCACGAGACAAATCGATTCAGCCATGCATGGCTGTCCGTCCGTCTTTGTACACGGGCATCTAATGTTCGGTTCTATGCAAAATTAGTCTTTTTTGTTGTTTTATTCTTTAATATGTACCAATGTCCTGTTAAGAGGACAGTGATAAATTGTTAAAATATAGCATCGAGGTGTAATTTATTGACCTTCTTCCACTGAATTTCATGTTCTAGTTTCTCAACCTCTGGGAATCATCTGCACAGATGTTTTTCGGCACTTTTTCTAGGTACCTTATGGGACCGTGGTTATAAAGCGGAATTATCGCTCAGACAGTGCTTCATATGACCAGAACACAATTTAGGAAGTCCAAACCAAACAAGCTTGTTCATCCTATAAGTATATATTGCATACATGTACATAAATATTGTCTCAGAGCATGCTCTCTTCAAAATGACTCTTAATACCGCTCTATTTAAGGAGCTTCAGTTTTGATAAATGTGGAAGAATTAGCTAGTTAGAATCTTGGTCTTAAACACAGGACATTGGAAAGCACGAATTTGTTAGAAAGAAATTTGGAACTTATCTCTCTGACAATGCTCACTACCAAAAAATGTAAAATTTTAGAAAATATTTTCGAAATGAGAGCGGCTAATCACAGCAAACCCTTATATTTGCATATTTTAATTAGAACCAGCTAAAATTACAAAATTTGAGCTTAAACACAATTGGAGACTAGTTGCGAAACTGATCTATAATGAAGTAGTTTTGCTATTAATTAATAAAAATGCTGTCGGAAACTTTTTCAATACTTCAATTTTACAATTTTTGGTATGAGACTTTTATTTCGAAACACTGTTCCGAAACGAGTAGTTTGCTACTAGTTACTTTTTGTCAGTTGTTTTTTTTTTTTTTTAATTTTTAAAACCATATTAGTTGTGCTGCTACTTCGTAGGATATATGTATATATATATATGTCGGCGGAAAATTCGGGATTACGATTAGAGTAAATAAAAATATGTACGTTGGTATTTACAAGCACACATACATACATATGTATTTGTTCGACTCACAATATACGATTTGTCTTACGCATTACATTTACTAAATTTGAGATTAGAAACTGTTGAGAACTCTTTGCAAAACTGGTCCGAATTAAAGTGGTTTGCTACTAGTTGACAAAGAAGTAGTTACTCACACAACTTTTACCACTGGGTATGTGAGTCTATTCAAAGCTTTAAACATCAGCCGCAGAAGGGAACGTTACACCGTAAAATTATATGCCAGCGGAAAATAGGCAACAACACCTACCGTCAAGTTAACTAAAGAAAATCAACACTTGCCCAACAACTGGCCGACAAAAATGAAAAATAAAAGTGTATGCAACGTTAAGAGCGAAAAGAGAAAAAAAAAAATAATCGGAAAATTGCAATTTTCTACACCAAAAACTCGTTTATCCTTCACATTCACATACCACTCCGCGCCACATATGGCCTCACTGCCACAGCACAATTTACCATATTTCATACAAAACAGCTTGGTAATCATTCAACGACAATGGCAATGTTAGTACAATCAGCAAGTACCTTGGCTCATCAACATACACCCAGCGCGCTGACGGTTCCCTCTACTCTAGCCGCTTGCCATATCAACGACTCGACTCAAGCCGTTAAATGTACTCATACATACGTGTATATATATGTGTGTGCGTGTATGTTTTACAGAATGTAGAACAATTTTTGAAAATCAAGTTTTAGGCTTTTAAGCAAGTTCCTTTGTTGCTTCCGCTTTAAGTACGCGAAGCACGGGGCGCTGGTGGAGGGCGCTGAGGGAGGTAAGAATACCTAAAATTTTCTCGTTAACTTTGACCTTGAGGAAAAATTCGTTGTTCCATTGTTCCACTAGGCGAATGGTTGTATGTATATATGTACACACATACACTCATATATTGTTAAACTGCAAGTAGTTTGCTTGCGGTTGCCTTTATGGTAAAACACACACACACACATGCACATATGTACATACTCAGTTTGCACTTCATTTACCTTTTCGTCTGACCTCAAACACGGCGAAGGTATAATATTTGCCTAAAGTGCAAGTATGTGATATTAAATTAAATTTTGTTGTTGCATTTAGTTTTTATGCCTTTCCACCAAAAATATACATGCATATATATATATATATATATATACATATACTTTTTTTCTTTTTTTTCAAACATTTTTTAGGAACTTTCACTTGCCAAAAACTTCTTCATAGACCAGTGTTGCTAAGCGGCTTTGGAAGTCACTTGTAGCACATGTGTTTTTGTATGTATGCGTGTGGTGTAGAAGTACCCACAACTCATAAACCGCGCTATTCACTTATCTGTGTTTGTGTGCGTCGCTTATTCACTCCCTTTCTAGGTTATGGTGAATTGCCAAAAAATATTTTCTAGCAAGCAACATTTTTGCAATCACGGTAAATAAGCGCATATCGCTTAACAATTTTTTTTTTTCAAATTAAATTAAACACAATACAACAAGTAGATGTACACGATATGTCCCGCGGAAAACAGAACGAGTAAAAAACTAAAAAAAAATCATTTTTTTTATTAATTTTTTCTAGTAAATCTTTTGATTAATTTTTTTTATAGCTATATTTCAATTAAATTTTTTTTATTATTATTTTTTTAATAATTTCTTTTTTAATAATTTTTTTATTTCTTTTTTTTATTTGTTTTTTTAATTGCTTTTTTTTATTTTTTTTTTTTCAAAATAGTTTGGTGGAATCATCTTCAAAAAACCGATCATCGATTTAACATGAGGATCCTTGAAACATTTTAAAGAACGGACAGAAGCTACTCAGAATCAAATTAGTTAAAATTAAGAGTTCATGAGTAGATAAATCCAAAAATAAACTTACTTTGTCGGAAAATATATATATATATTCTACCATAATGAGCACCTTCGGCGATATCGTGCAGACTAGATCCGTGTAGACTAGATCACATGCCCACGGTACACCAACCTCACGTGACTTACAACGGGTGATCCAAGTAGAGGTACATTTTTCAATAGCCTTTTTTTGACAGATCACGCGTGAGTCGTGTCAAGCTGTCATGTTATTTTTGTTCAGTATTGTTTGGTATTTCATCAGGGAAAGACTAAGAATGTGTTTCGCGCGCTTCTCCTCAACTTATGTTCAACATGATCGGCCCACTCAGCGTACCATTCGCAACACCATCACCCATCTTGAGACCCAGCATTCATTATTGGATAATCTTCGGCCGAATAGAACACATCCAGTGCGCAGGGAAGAAAATATAGCGCCCATAACTGAGAGTGTACACGAAGGCCGTGTAGAGTCGATTCGGTGCCGATCGCTGAAACTTGGACTGACCTATGGAAGGACTTGGCGCACTTTACGTCGAGATCTTAAGTTGAGAGCATATCAAACACAGCTTGTGCAAGAACTGAAACCGCCCGACCTTCCCCAGTGTCATCGCTTCGCTCTATGGGCTCTTGAAAATTTCCAAGAAGATCGGACGTTTTCGAGCTAAATTTTGGTCAGCGATTAGGTTCATTTGGGTTGAAGAGAAACCTGAAGGGATTCAAGAGCTGCCATTTTATCCGAAAAAAAACAACAATTTGGTGTGGTTTGTCGGCCGGTGGAATTATCGGTCCATGATTTTTCAAAAATAATGCCGGTGAGAACGTAACCGTTAATGCCATGTTAACCGTCTATTTGATGCCTGAAATTGAAATTCATGATCTCGGCGATATTTGGTTTCAACAAGGCGGTATTTATTGAGAGAACACTTCGGTGAGCTGATAATTTCACGTTTTGGGCCGCGCGATTAGCCGTTAAGATCGGGTGATATCACACCGTTAGACTTTTTCCTTGGATATATGTAAAGTCTTAAGTCTATGCGGACAATCCCGCTTCGATTTAGGCTTTGGAGTAACATCAGGCGTGTCATTCGCCAGATTCCAGGCGAAAACCTCAAACGAATCATCAAAAATAGAACTCAATGGATGAACCATCTAATACATAGCCGCGGCCAACATTTGAATATGATAATCTTAAAAAGTGATGAAGTGATTTTCGCCGAGCTCTTCCACCAATTTGTGGTCTAGTGCCTTGATGGTTTTCCAACAAAAGGAAAATGTATGTCCATCTACAGTTTATACTAAGTCGGCTGCTGGTTTTTTATGAGAAGCTTTTATTTCATGTCAGAAGTACACTCGGAGGGGTTGACATTCCCCCCCGAGGGGCGACCGTAATTAGAAAATTCAGCATAATTTTTTATTTAAATAAATTTTCTATAACTTTTGGATGTTGGTCGTACCAGAACTCTACTCCTGGTCTTCCGAACGGCAGTTCTCAACGGTAACCACTCGGCTCCCGCGACCGCGAACATATAGCAGAAACTAAGGTAAATCATATATTAAAGTTCACAAGAGAGTATAGGTTAGGTTGAAGAAGTTATCAATGCGTAGGCATCAATACACATAGTCTAGTGTAGACTCATTATGACACCACGGTGGTTACCCGATCACTAAGTTCGTTGCAAGCAAGCCAAGCTTTATAATGTCTGACCGATTATCGCTGCAAATAAAAATATCTTTCCTGATGAGTTCAATTCCAATGTAATTTGTTGTTTGTTTAGCTAAAAGAGAGCTCAAAAAGTGAGTATCCTTGAGAAGAAACCTCTTCCAACTCATCCACCAAGTTTCAAACCATCTAAAGGTATGTACAAGGACCGGAAGGACCTCTCCGAGTGGTTTGATACCAAACGAGGTTTCCTCATCGTGTGACTTCTTCCATTTATTGCTGGAGAAAATAATACGAGCTGCAGAGCTGTATAGAGAATGGGTCTGGTAGTGAATGAAGGTAAGACGAAATATCTCCTGTCATCGCACTCGCTACTCGGCTCCCACGTCACTGTTGACAGTCATAATTCGACTAACTTGGAGCCAGCATTAACACCAACATCTTGCCAAGGTGCTACTTCGGACTGAGTAGGCAATTGAAAAGTAAAGTTCTCTCTCGACGAACGAAAACCAAACTTTACAAGTCTCTCATCGTTCCCGTCCTACTATATAGAGCAGAAGCGTGGCGACAGATTAACACAAGAAATGATTGCTAATGAAAGGCGCTTGAATACCATGACTGTATCGCGAATATTAAGTAATCATCTGGGGTACACGAAGAAATCTGCTCGATGGGTACCACTAATTTTAAATGAGACCCAAAAAGAGGCTCGAGTGCATTTTGCGCAATTTTTCCTAAACAAATTCGAAAATTGCCAGTCTAGCAATTTTAGTAAAGTCGTTACTGGTGACGAATTTCGGTTCTATAAATACGATCCAGAAACCAATTTGCAGTTCATGGTATGGAGTCCAACTGCCCCAAGCCCACACGTAAAATCTAAGCAACAGAAATCAGCAGCAAAAGTAATGACGTCAGTTTACTTCACCCGATCTAAAATCGTAGCTGCTATTCCACTGGGAAAGGGTCAGACTGTAACTGCAAAATGGTACACCGAAGAGTGCTTACCAAGAGTTTTCAGAAATTAATTGGAAAACAGGAAGAAAGAGGATTTGCGGCGCTACTTTTAACATCATGACAATGCGCCATCCCACACAGCTTAAATAACGAGTAATTTGTGGCGATCTCTGGGATCGAAGAAATCCGTCCAGCACCATATTCAGTGGATATAGCAACTTGTGATTTTTGTTTATTTCAAAAAAATTAAAAAAAATATATAAAAGAAAGTATCTTTAATAGAAACGAGGAGATAATTAATGCGGTTAATGCTGAATTTAACAAGCTTAAAAAGCACAATTTTGAAGACTGTTTTCAGAAGTGGATCTATAGGCTTAAGAAATCCTTTGAAATCAATGGCGATTATGTAGAGAAGACAAAAGAGTATAAAGATTACGAATAAATACAAAAAGAATTGTTTTGTTTTTTGTCTTTTTCTGGTCAACTTACTGAAATTTCGTTAATCCCCTCGTACTTCCCGAAAAGTACCTTTCAGCAAGCCGCGTAGGGTTTGTGGAAACTATAATCTCTCGGCGTATGCCACGATTCTAGCTCTTCCGCAGTCGGATCCTGTCAGAAGTGAGTTAGATTTAAGCATCCAGAGCATGGATGTTGAGGCGTGTGTACGTGGTATCGTGGTACGACGATGGTTATGTCTTTGCTTAAGTGTCAATGTTTCATCCTGTTCGTTAACCACGCCAACCTAACCAACTAAAACCACCAGGCATACTCAAATAATCATTAACAGTTTTTTAATTTTTTTTTGCATTATTTGTATTAGTATTTGTTATTAAAAGTAATAATTTTCACAGTGAGTTGGTTAAACATAATAAATTAAAAGCAACAGACATGGGATGACCTTCGGCGGACAACCACTGGAGTGACCATAAAAAAAAATTCTATTAACATGCAGTAAAAATGTTTGCATTTTAAACACTAAACATACATACATATATGAATGTTTCTAACTTAATAAATTTGCAGGTATTAACGTATACATATGTATATATTCACACAGGCATATGTCTTGCTGCATCCTGCTTACAGGTCACGTGAGCTTTTATACACTTACATATGTATATGTAGTTATTCATACATATATGGTATACACAGTATGTATGTAACCATATATGCATGCGTGCATACCACCACTTAATGTACAATTTTTTAATAAATAATTCATTTAAAACAATAAAAACAACAACAACTACCAACATATGCAAACAACAAGTGAATGAGTGACTCGGTCAATTTTAAGTGCCAAACAGAAGCAGAGAAAAGTGCATATAATTAACAAAAAAAAAAAATCGGAAACTTTCAATCGAAATATGCATAAAGTAAATTGAGAGCACAAGAGTGCATAAATGAGAAGAGAGAGAGAGATAGAGAGAGAGAACAGGAAGGAGGCGGTACACAGGTGATTTAATGTGTCAGGGGCATTTTTCGTTGCACTTGTCGTTGTTGTTATTGCTATATATGCACATGGGAATGAGCGGCCGCCGACAAGGTTATATAAGCAATGGGAAAAAAACGATAGTCACTGCAGAGGAGAAAGGAGTATGAATTTTCAACATTACGGTGCTAAAAGTCGCATGCAACTTTTTTTATTATTATTTTTTTCTTTCTAGGAATGTTTGTACGTCAAGCTATGCCACTTAATTGCAAATGAGCCGTGTATTGTTGTCGGGGGGAGGAGGAGAAACACCGTAGCATGGAAATTAGTTTCACTTGGTTTTTGGTTTTGAGGTGCAGAAGTAACAGAGTTATAAATAATGTCATGCAATGCTGGTGCTTTCAATTTTTTTTTTTTTTTAATACGAGTATGTTTGCTTTTTTGTCGCACAATAGCACTTTCTGAACTCATTTCATGTTTGGTTGACTTTTGCTTTATTCCATCCTTTTTTAATGTTTTTATTTTATTTTTCTTTTTTATTTTATTTATTTATTTATTTTTTGCATTGTACTCGCGCCAAATGCTTTTATCGCGTGGCATAAGCAAATCTCTACAATGTTTATTTGTCGTGAAACATATGCAAAAGCAACAACACGCTGAGAATTAACTACATTCGGCACGTGTTACTCATTATTTTCAGATTTTTGGTTAAATTGGTATGGGTAAGTGCCTAGATTAGGGTGCTCATTCATGTCTCCGATTTATAGAATTATTTCCTCTATAATATTAGGTCAAGTAAACAGTTCGTTCGGTTCGGTTTTTATCTAAGAGATGGCGTTATTGTCCATTGTGCTAGTGTTACGTGTCCCATCATGTCACACTATACGGCGCTGAAAACGTGTTTATTCGCGCTAAAAGTTTGTCTTTGACAGTTTTTCGATTGATTGACTGAGTACGTTGTGAGCGCTCGTCAAAGATGGACACCAGCTAAGAGAAAATTCGCTATATTTTATAATTTTTCTTCAATCAAAGCGAAAAAGCAGCCAAAGCGGCTGAAAAACTTAATTTAGTTTATGTGCCCGATACTGTAAACGAACGTGTAGCATAAAAGTGGTTTTATAGGTTCCGTTCCGGTAATTTCGATGTCAAAGATGCACCACCCGTCGGGAGGCCTGTCGTCGAAAATCGCGATAAAATCAGAAAACCGTTTGGAACCATTTGCATAACCTTGGATTCACAAAGAACATCGAGCTTCTTTGGGTGCTACACGAACTAACGCAAAAAAACATGATAGACCGAATTTCCATCTGCGAATCGCTGCTGAATCGCAACAAAATCGACCGATTTCTGAAGCGTTTGGTGACTGGCGATGAAAAGTGTATCACTTACGACAACGTCAAGCGAAATCGGTCGTGGTCGAAACGCGGTGAGCCGGCGGAAACGATGGCCAAGCCAGGATTGACGACCAGGAAGGTTTTGCTGTATGTTTGGTGAGATTGGCAAGGAACCATCTACTACGAGCTGCTCCCCTATGGCCAAACGCTCAATTCGACCCTCTGCTGCCAACAACTGGACCGCTTGAAGGCATCACTCTTCCAAAAGCGGCCATCATTGATGATTATCATATTTTCCTCTCCATGGCGAACGCACTTAATGGTGAGAAGTTGGCCTTAAGAGAGGCCTGTGAAAATTGGCTCTCCGAGTTTTTTGCCAATAAGGACGCAGTCTTCTACGAGAGGGGTATAATGAAGTTGGCATCTGGTTTGCAGCAAGTTTACGAATAAAACGACGCATATTTGACTTAAATCAGACAAATGTACACAAAGTTTCATATTTTGAAAAATCAATAAAAAAAACCGAACGAACTTTTTACTTGACCTAATATTTTACAATAAATTTGCATTGGTGACAATTACTTTTATTGTTCTCCGTCAAACTGGTCTAAAATTTGTACAAAAATCATTCCAAATTTTGATCAATAGCAAAAGTTTCGGGTGCATTCTAAGACGTAGGACTTGCAATGAGATAATATTTTTTTCCGAGTTGATCTTTCTGCCACTTGTTACTTGATTTATACTCAGCTTGGTTTGCCATGTCATAATGAAAAGACTTTCACCGCATCAATGTTTGCTAAGTGTACAAATTACCAGAATAATGGTTCGGTACTCAGTCAGTGTGCACCAAAGACGTTATAACTGCTGAGGAAAGATAGAGCTCCTGGCGACTCTGCTGTGGTCCAATACTCAATAGCTACATAAATCTACAGTTATGACGAACAAGCTTTTTTACCTCTCTGAAGTAGTGAAATTTCTTTTACAGCAGCAACTTCTGGCTGAAATTTACTAGGGTCGTACGGAAGTCTGAACTTTTTGTTGAAAGAAAAAAAAATAAAAATGAAAATCTACCTGCGACATTTCCAGAAGTTTGAGTTATTCTTGAAGCATTTTAAACCTACAATTACGCAACCAACTCTATCTGCAGTAGTCTGAAGCGCGGTATGACAGAGTAGAGGTGATAGGGTTCTCATTTAACGACTACGGTGGGAAGTGTTCGGGAGACTCGGGCAAAGAAAAATCTATCCATACAATCAATATGAACAGCATGGTGATAAATACGAAGGTTAGAGTGAATCGTAATGTTGACAAAGCTTAGTAAAGTCCAGCTGGTTGGCTGATTGTGAAAATACCAATGGAAATCTACACCAAATTTCTAATTTCCCTAGTACGAACTTGATTTTTTGTGAAATTCACTTAAATAATGAATGCTTAATTAAGTGAATAAAATAATATAAAAATCCACCCTTCATAATTCTACAAGTAATTATTATCACTTTAGTAATTAAAAAACAAAATAAAAAAATTAAAAAAAAAACAGAGACTACTCTTAGCTTTTGAATTGTTTCTATAATTAGTTTTTTTTTAAGTATAATTATTTAAGGATCACCTTAATATTTTCTAATAATATTATAAAAAAAATAATCAGAAAAAAGAATTAGCCACAAATTATTTCCTGTTAAGGTGGAATTGCTCAGAGAAAGTTCCGAAAAAGGTCCACAAAAAACGGTGGAAAAAAATAAAAAAAAATTAGCTAGCAAAAAGTGTTGCCATTTAGAGCAAAAGGAATATTCAAATATCCTATCAACGGCAAGGCATTAAACACATCCATGTCTATTTTCACGACATATGAGTGCATTCCGAAATAATTATGTAAACATTTATAATTTTGTGAGAATTTTTTTTTTTGCAATTTGCATGACATTGACACATATTCTGCCACCCACCGAAACCCAATAAAATACAAAAAACAAAAAAAAAAATAAGAAAAAAACGAGTGCAATTAATGGCGGGGAACAGAGAAAAAATATATGTACATAGAACATACAGAAAATAACAAAGTAAGTCACGACAATGCGACCGGAATAATAATCAAGCACACGCAATGGTTATGAAATAATTTTCGAGATTTTATTCGCACATTTCTAGCAATTTTTTTTTTCGACTTATTTTAGCGTTTTTTTAAGAAGATTTGATGACACATTTTTTTCGAGTACTTTTTTTCAATTTTTTTTTAATTTTTTTTAATTTGTGTTAGTTTATTTTTATTTTATATTTTATTTGTTCTATTTTCTTATTTATTTATTTTTTATTTTTTTTTTTTTGAATTTGTTTTTTTTATTAATTTTTTCATTTTATGATTTTTTCTAGTATTAATTATTTTAGTTTTTTTTTTTTATTTATTTTATTTTTTTATTTATTTATTTTTTTATTTTTTTTTAATTTTGTTTTTTTTCTTTTTTTTTATTTTATTTTTTTTTTACATTAATAATTTTTGTTTTTATTTCATTTATTTATTTTTTTATTTATTAATTTTTTATTTACAATTTTTTTAATATTTTTTTAAATTTGTTTTTTATTCATTTTTTTATTTTATTTATTTTTTTTTAATATTAATTATTTTTGTTTTTAATTTGATAAATTTTTTTTAATTTTATTTTAATTTTTTTCTTTCTAAAATAATTTTTTTCCATTAGTATAACCACCACATTTGTTCTTTTCCAGCTAAACTAAACACACCTTTTTATTGGCAACAAAAACCCAACACTTACATCTGCCGTATACTCCGGGTGGATGGGTGGGTGTTCACATGCCGTGCAAGTTCATTATTCCCTACATTACAGACGCTTTCACTTGTACAATTAAATATTCACGTGTCCTCGACGCAGTATAATTGCAAATACATGCTAACTGGCATACATACATATGTTTATACATACATACATACACACTACATACAGAAAAACGTTGTATTTCAATCAAATTACTTCATTCTTTACAACTTTCATTACCATAACACACTGTTGGCTGAAGTGTAGAGAAAGGTCCTTCCACAAATTCCTTACACGACTACACAGTTCGTTTTAATGTGTGGGTGTTAGCGTCCTAAGTCGTCTGATGGTTGAAAATGTTAGTTTTTTTAATGCCCCGCACACATTTTGTACTCATAATACTTGCAAGTATTTCTACAATATAAGAAGAAGCCCAACTTCAATTCTTTGCTTAACCTTGCCAGGCTTTGCTTTGTGCAACTCTCTTTCTCATTCTAATTTCTAAAAAAGTTTGTATGTATGTAGTATTATATACATAATAGATCTGTATGAGACTCGTGACCATAAAATTATGAAACAAAGTTGGAAACAGAATCAGAATTAGTGTCATAAAATTTTATTATTAACAAAGAATTTTGCTTATGAAGGTACATTTGGTTACTACGAGTTTGTTGTACTTGCAATTGCGTGAAAATGTGCGTATTCAACGTTAATGGGATGATCTAAAATGAATACACAAACAGGCATAATCAAAGTACGTAATATTTAAGTTCATAAAGCATGACTTGAGCCGGTAGGTAGATGATTGAGTGGCATGGCCTACTACGAACTAGAGGCTTTATGCTTCGGACTTCGGCCAGAACAATTTTAGAAAAATTCTTTTCTAAAAGCATTCACCCTTTCCATTCGAATTCTGGTTGTTAGTCGAACCAAAATTAAAAGAAAATTTATATAATTAATTTAATGA
Organism: Ceratitis rosa; assembly: GCA_037013455.1. NCBI lineage: Eukaryota > Metazoa > Arthropoda > Insecta > Diptera > Tephritidae > Ceratitis > Ceratitis rosa. The sequence goes on from JAWMAG010000008.1 coordinate 27,661,742, forward strand.
ATTACGTCAGATAATGACAAGTTCTATGAGTATATTTCTGACATGAAAATCAAAGCTCCTCATCAGTATCCTTCGGCCATTCAAAGACGGTTTAGAATAAAGTGAAGGTCTCAACATTTGTGGGAAAAATATCAAGACGCTTACCACGAATTGGTGGCGGAGGTGGGCCAAAAATCGCTTCAGCGCTTACTAAGTGACAATTGTTACTATTATTCATTCTTAAATGGAGAAATGTAGAGCTTTCAGGGGTTTCGTGGTTTTCACAATTTTTTATTCTTTTAATAATTCTTACATCATCGCAAAATTATTATCCTAAATATTCAAGTTAATCCGATTGAAAGTTTCCGCACTAAATCTGGTAGAATAAGCTTTTTAACCTTTAATCGCTTTTTTCTCGAAACTGTGTTTTCAAATTCAATTGTTAAAATTCCTCGAAAACACCTCAACCGATCTCAAAAATTTACACAGGTCTTGGAGTTACAAATCACGAGCAAGTGGTTGAATAATTTACCAAAACTAAAAATTTTTTTTGGGTTTTCGTTTAAATGGAACTGTTTCAGAACATATATTTTTTGGAAATAGTGAAAAAAATTTTTGTCAAAGAAAAAAATGTGCCAAAAATCCAGTTTTCACTTCGTGCAGATTCCAGCTTATGGTAACTAAACAGACAATAATTTCCACACTTTGGATGATCCTATGATAATAAATTTTACTGTCAACTCACACGCACCTCTTTTTCGAGGAGTCGCCAGAAATGACGTCACAATGGCGGAGCTATGAATATTTGTTCTATGTAAATTTCAGAAATTCATTTGAAAATGTATGTATATATTTATTTAAGTTTGCATAAAATATTTTATTTTTTATATGAAATAATTTATTGAAATAAACCTTTCTTTGGGAATATGGCAAAGTAATCCCTTGAATAAATTTCTGACAGAAAAAAATTTTTTTAAGAAACGATGAGGCATTAAAATTAAATTAATTTAAAAGCGGTTTACAACGTTAAAGTCTCTCTATTAACGTTCATCAAGGCACCTAACGGTGAAGAAACGGCTTTTCAGCATTTAATGAAGTTGCTTTTCAAATTGTCATACATACATATTAGAAATATAATTACTGACAGAAACTTTATAAAACGTTTTTCAAAATATTGTTCACCGCTTTCTTGGTAAAAAAATTCAAAACTTTAAAGCAAAATCCACTGGTCAACGGAAAATACTCTGTTTGCACAATGAAAACTTCTATAAATAGAAAAAAATAATAAAAATAAAAAAAATAAAATACTTTTATGTCAGATTTTATCAACAATTTTCAGAAAAAATGCAAAAATCAACGTTTTGAACACTGTTATTGCTTAACTTACAATAAATGAAATATTAAGATTTTCGTAAAGATTGGACTTTTAGTAGGTCCCTTCTAAGTCTCCAAACATAATCTGCTAGCATACTTAGAATTGAGGCTTTTCTTTTAAGGAAATGACCTAATCAAACGTCTCATCTTGTTCGTCACTCACAGCTACCCAACTTGCCGGAAAGCAATTCAACTGCTGGACTCTCATTTGTATGACATATTAAATCACAAAGCTTTACATTTAGGTATAACGGTATAAGTTCATTTAATAATTTTTTTCAATGTTCTGATATAAGGTTTCCAATAGAGTTCTGGTTAAATTTCTTTCCTGGTCATTCAGTTTTACTTCAAAGATCATATTTTACATTATATTTCCTATATAATTTTTACCTCGCAGAGTTTTGGGAACTGCCCTATTAGTATATAAATCCACTATCATCGTCCACTACCAAATTTCATTTTTTCAGTTTTTCGGCCTGCTTTTTAGACAGATTCAAATCACACACTAATTTGTTTAAATCATTTTCCGTCGAAAAGTGTGAAGTTTTTGAAATTGTGGTACCATATCATGCTGATTTAAGACAAATTTCTTACTAGGATCCGGTCTATCAGATCGATTTAGAGGTTTTAATATAGGAAAGTCGATACTATGTTGGATGGGTATGTTGGCCAAAGACAAGTTAAAATGGCGTATAGTGTGTTGAATATGGTTGTTATACCTTTATTGGAGTCAAAAAAAAACAAAACAAATGATAACAATCACTTAAGTGAACCTTTGGTTTTGTCTAAATCATTGGTATAGCAAATGGCAAACTTCTAGGTTGTTGTTTGGCCCAACTTAGCAGAAGTCTCACACATATTAACTAACTCTAATCCAACATAGATCCATAGTTGCCTAAGTTGAAGGAGAGTATCGGGCGGAATGATAGGAACTTGAGGAATGAGGACATTCACATCTTTAAGGGGTTATATACAGTTATGGTTTTCAAAAAATCGATTTTTTTATTTTATTTTCTGTATCTACATACATATATTTAAGAATACACACAAGAAATATCAAATCGATCCGGCAAATATTTCCGAAGATGCACGCACATTTGTAAAGACGTTTCGGAGCGCTTGGAAGTATACGTATAACTTTAAACGCGTTTTTCTCAGAATGGTGTTTTCAAAGTCGGTGACCACTATAACTCGAAAACGGCTGAACCGATTTGTCTAAAATTTTAACAAAAGCATCTTGAATATATTTTTCAGTGATTAAACTAAGGTTTTATTTTTCCAATAAATACTTTTTTTTACAAACAATTTAAAATGCAAATTTCGCTTAAAAATCGATTTTCACTAAATTTAACATTACTTTAATGAAATCTGTTTGGTTTTTTAATTTCGGATGATCCAGTTCAGAGATAGAGTGGTCACCGCAAGACGTCTTTTTTCAGAAGACCTCCTGGAGATCAGCTGTAGCTCTTCTCCAGATAAATATTTTTACTAGTTATAAGGATTAAAATATTGTTGAATAATACCATGATACGTATGTAAACTTTTTGAGTCAATAAATTCTAAAGACTCCTCAAAAAAAATTCTTAAAAATTTGCTTTTTTTGGCCCATTAATTGTACCTACATATATAACCCCTTAAAAGGTACGGTCAGAAATTGTCATTTAAACTGCCAGCGTTGAATGCTTTTCAGTACTTTTTTTATGTTAGGTTTGTAGCTCTGTCCTTAAGGGGTTAGGGGTAGTCAGGATTTTCAAAAAAAAAATTTTTTTTTTTTGCATTTTCGTTAAGTATAATATCTTAAAAATAATCTCTGAAAATTTCAAGTTAATCCGATAATTCGTTTTTAAGTTATTCGACAAATAACATAGAGAGCTCGGGCCTTTCAAAACGCGATTTTCTCAAAACTATGTTTTTTGAACTGGTGACAACTGTAACTCGAAAACCGCTCAGTTGATTTTAATGAAATTTATACAGCTTTTAGAATACATAATAAACTCGGGCCTGATCGAAGGATTTTTATTTTGTGAAAAATTTCGATTTTTTAAGACCCATTAACTGTTGATTTTTTCCCAAAAATCTAGAAAAAAATTTCCTGAGGCCGCCATTTTGTTAATTTTTGAAAAAAAATAAAATCCTTCGATCAGGCCCAGGATTATTTATTTATAAAACTATTTTTTTTATCCGATTGATTTCAGATGAATCTCCAAGGACTTATGATTGTCACCGCAAGGACCTTTTTTTGGAACTGGGTTAACACAGACAGCTGTAACTTCGGAAATAAATTTTTTTTTTCGAAATTTTCGTGACTTCAAGTCAAAACATTGTTTAATAATACCATATCACTACTTTTGTAAAATAAAATTATTTAATAGCAAAAAAAAATACTGAAAATTCTCATTTTTTCGTGCCTCTGACTACCCCTAACCCCTTAATTTCAATGCCAAAAGAGAGCACGATCTGTCAACCAGTTTGTTTGCAGCAGGTGTTGAAATCAGTCGACCTCAGTTCGCTCTGCGAGTTTTCTTTTATGGTTTCAATCGAGTAGAAACGTGTTCCACGGAGTGGAAACTTGAGTCCTGATGTCAAATTAATTGGTATTTAGCCGTTCCCCATTACCAGTAACTGGCGTAAAAATTCATCGGCCGATGGATCATTTTGCATGCCGATCGTAGAGTGAAAGACAGTGCACTTGCGTAAAAATTTTAGTCGGTCGATAATTTTACGAGATATGCAAAATCGTACAAGGAAACGTGATTAACAAAATTTCAATTTTTTTTGTTAAATCTAAAAATACCAAACACTTTGCAATTACTTTATTAGTCTCCTTTTCAAATTTTAGACGAGAAAACGAAAGTTAGTTGAGGATAGGTCAGACGAAATTCCACCTCCAACGCAAACAGAAATTCGCCATGTGATGCTCTTCGGATTTCGGCGTAATTTACAGCCAATAAAAGTATTCAGTGAATGCCAAATTGCATTTGGAACGATTTCACGGCCTTTAAAGACTATTTCTAAGTGGTTCCGAAGATTCCAGATCAGCCATTTTTCCGTAGAGGACGAGCCCAGAGAAGGTCAACCAAAATCTTACACTGATGACGTCACTGTAGCTCTGGTGGAGTCCAAAATTAACGAAGACCTACGACTAATCATCTGTGATATACGAAGAAATCTGCTCGATGGGCAACACGAATTTTAAATGAGGCCCAAAAAGAGGCTCGAGTGCATTGTGTTCATTTTTTTCTAAACAAGCTCGGAAATGGTCAGTCTAGCAACTTTAGTAAAATCGTACTGGTGACGAATCTTAATTCCATAACTACGATCGAGAAACCAAATGGAAGTTCATGGTATGAAGCCCAACAGGAGCACACCCACCCGTAAAATCTAAGCAACAAAAATCAGCAACAAAAGTAATGAAGCCAGTTTTAAGATAAAAAAGGACAAAGATTACGAATATATACAAAAGAAAAATTATTTTTTATTTTTAGTCAACTTATTGGATTTTTTGTTATACCCTCCGCATACACGTATATAAATTATAAAATAACAAACACAAATTTGAATAAATTCGGCAACAAAAATCTGCAAACGAAACCACTGTGGCTACACAATACTTCAAACTCGTAATTAGAGAATTTTGAGACCCAACATGGAATATTGTGTAAAAATAGAAAAATTAAACACAGAAAACTGACGGTTTTTTTGGATGATGAAGTTGGCGTCTAAATCGTTTTTATATCTTTTTTGAGCTTCAACTGAGATAGACGAAGAGAAATGGCCAAGAGTTATCAATTCGAATGCTGAACATTTCACAAAAAGTTTCACAGCAGCACCAACTGCAGGAGGGCAAATCATTTATTTTTTTCTTTTTATTATTATTAGTTTATCTTTTTTCTTTTTTTGAGTAATAAAGTAAACAAATTTTGGAATTAAAAAAAGTTCATTTTAGACGAATTGACGCCCATTTGGCTGTGTGTGTGTTGTTTATATGTATTTGTTTCATCAGTGACTAGAAATAAACTAATAACAAAACTGAGTGAGTTGAATAACCACACAAGCATACTCATTTACATACGTAAACTCTCTTCAGACATATTTTCTGCTCCAACAAACAAACCTAATTTTCCAAGCGTGATTCTATGCAAAGTTATTTCTGGTACATATACCATTAACACAAAGAAAAACAAATCAAAGTATAAATGAAACGAATTATCATTGCGGATATGCGAATGTCGTGACAAATTGTGAGACTCACGCGCAGCAACAAAGTCTCGCGTACGTACGAGTATGTTTGTATGTACGTATATGTGGAAGATTGCGACAAAACGCGCAAGAAATTACGGAGACATCAGAGGCCGTTGACTGTTGTAGTGGAAAAACAGCAAACCAAAAAAAAAAAAAATAAATAAATAAATAAAAGAGAGAAAAAAATGTAAAATAAAGTACAGAAGCGCAGACTGTGGGCCAAAACCACAGGAGACCACAGGCATTGCTTGCCAAAAAAAAAAAAAACAAAAAAAAAAATACAAAAAATAAAAACGAAATAAAAGAAACAACTGACAGCTTTTAATATTCATATAGTTTTTCATATGTAAATATGTATTTTGACTAAATATAAATAAGAAATCCATGCTTTAGCGTTTTCTTTGTTTTCTTTTTTGCAGTTTTTTCAACTTTTTCTTTTTCCTAGTATTCTTAATTGTCGCATTATCCATATAGTATACATACATATGTACATGCTCATTCCTATGCAAAAATATCACATTTCCCCCTTTATGTTACTACAACAACTATTATATATTTCAACCATTTATTCATATTATTCATTTTATTCTCATTACACTATTGGCATTGTACTTTGGCGACGACAGGCAACGGCTCTGCTTTAACCAAAAAAAAAAAAAAAACAAAAAAAACAACAGCAATTACACTTAAATATACAATATAAGAGAATAACTGTGTGTATGTGACCTTTTTTGCACGCCAATCCCTCAATGGATGGTTTCAATGCCTAAACGTTTATTAAATCGATACCTAACAGACGACTGCTTAAGTGATGGTGACTCTACTGGCTCTGGCTTTGGTCGCTCTGTCTCTGATGGCTGTGGTTGCAATTGTTGCTAAATGAGACACAGTCAGCACGAGAAAGCACTTAGTTGGTGGCATAGCCTTGCAGTGCACATGTATGTACATACATATGTCAAGCAATTATATATGTATTTATATTCTTTCATAAATTTTTAATATTTTTTTTTCTAACCTCAAGCGTATATCTTGCACACACACACGTCTTCATGAATATTAATAAGTGAAAGGCTTTACCTTCAAGTGTCGAAGAATGTCTATAAATAGAAAATGTGCGTACAAATTTGTTTTAAGGAAGATAATTGTGATTTTACTGAGGCATGGAACACTTCTAAATGATTTCCCGACATAAGAGTAACAATAAATTAAATTGAATTAAATACATAATAAAATTAATTGAAATAAAAATGAATGAAATAAAAATAAAACAAACTAAAATTAAATACAAAAAACTAAAATAAGAAAATTAAACCAAATAACAATATAACAAAAAACAAACCAGAAAACATAAAATTAAATTAAATTAAATAAAAAAAACAACATTAAAAGAATAAATTAACAAATAATAATATAACACAAAATAAAAATACAATGCAATAAAATAAAATAAAATAAATTAAAAAAAAATAAAAATAAAAAATATTAAAAAATTATAAAAATAAATAAAATAAAACAAAATAAAAATAAATAATTTAAAATATAGTAAAAAATATAAAAAATAAAATAGTTAATAACATAAAATAATTACCTAATAAAAATATTAAAAAGAATTAAATATAAAAAAATAAATAAAGCACAAGTACAATAATATAAAATAAATAATAATATTATATAAAATAAAAAATAAATAAAATAAAGTTTAATTAAACTAAATTAAACACATTAAAATGAAATCAAATCAAAAAAATAAACATAAATAAAATAATACAAAAATTAAAAAAATAAAATAACAAATAATACACAGTAAACTATTATAAAATCAAATATAAAAATAAAGCCAAGTAAAATTAGAAAAAAAATTAAATGAAATAAAATTGTAATATATAAAATTCAATAAAAAAATTAAATACAATAAAAAAGTAGAGTAAAATAAAATAGATTAAAAACAATATAAAACAAAATTAAAATAAACTAAACTAAATAATAATACAACATAAAATAAAAAAAATAAATAATATAAAATAAAAATAAGATAAAAAAATTTAATAAATAAATTTTATAAAACAAAGGACGATATCACGAAATAAAATTAAATTAAACCAAAATCAAATTAAAATAAAATGAAAATAGAATAAATTAATAATACACAGTAAACTTGTATAAAATATAATAAAAAAATAAAGCCAAGTAATATTAAAATAAATATTTTAAAATAAAATTGTAACATATAAAATTCAATAAAAATCAAATACAATAAGAAAGGACAGGAAAATGAAAACAAAATAAAATTAAATAAAACAATAATGAAATAAAATAAACAAAATAATAATACAACATAAGCAAAATGTATAACATATAATAAAAATTAAATAAAAACATAAAATAAGAAAGTATGATATCACGAAATAAAATTAAATTAAAATCAAAATTAAATAAAATTAAAATTAAATAAAATGCTATAAAATAAAGTAAAATAAAAGTTAATAAAATGAAAAAAAAAATAAAAAATATACCAAATGAAAATAAAATTAAAAACACAATTCAACAAAGTAGAATAACATAAAACATAATAAAAATAAAAACGAAACAAAATTAAACAAAGCAAAAGTAAAATAGTATAAAATATATAATAATATTATACAAACTATAAAAAAATAAAATAAAGTTTAATTTAACTAAATTATATACATTAAAATAGAATCAAATAAAAAAAAATAAATTGAAATATGAAATAAAATAAAATTAAATAAAATAATCAAAAAAATTAATTCAAATTTCAAATTAAATTGAATTAAACAAAATAAAATATTATAACATAAATTAATATAATATGAAATAAAAAAAGAGAAAATAAAACAAAGTAAAGTAAAAAAATAAGTTCAAATATGAAAAAATAAAATTAAATAAAACATAATAAAGCAATATAACATAAAATGAAATATTATATAGTGAAAACAAGAAATAAAATGAAAAAAATTAAATTAAACCACAAAGGAATTAAGTAAAATGAAATAAAATAAAACAAAATAAAGTAAATATATTTTACCAAAATTTCGAAATCACATTTTAATAATGACATTCATTAAATCAAATGAGTTACGTTACGATTGAGTGTTTATTTTTTATGAATTCTCATTTCCTAGCCATCACTGTAGTCGTTTAAAATGTTAGTAAAATTTTGAAAATTGCCTCCATCCAACGTAATTATTGCTTTACTCATACAACAATTTCGCTATTAGTTGTTACCGTTTCTGCTTATACTTTTACTACTGCTGTTGTTGTTGTTATTGTTATTGCACGTCGATAATTGATTAGTAAAAACCTTCAGCAATCGTTTGCCATTGCCACTCAGAGTTGGTGTTTGTTTAGCATTCGCATACAATGTTGTTTTTTTCGCATGTTTGTATGTTTATTCAACATTTGTGTTTTGCATTTGTTTTGTCTCTCATTTTCATTTATTTTCACTATTTTGCCTTTGCTTAACCTACTATACAATTGCTGATTAGTTTTTATGCAAGTTGTTGTTACTACTGCATATTGCTCTTGTTTTTTTTTATTTTTATTTTTTTTGCTGAAATATGGAAATGTACTAGGCGGCACGATTTATGTGATTTTATATAAGAGCGAGGGTTCTGTCTCACTGCGAATGTGGCAATGTGATTTTTCTACAATTTATTATTATCGACTGACGATTATGTAACGTGCAGAACAAAATTCTATATTTGTAACTAACGGTATTTTGTATGTATATGTATGAATGGAAAAGAGGAATATTCACAGTACGAGAATATCATTTTTGAAAAAGATTCTTTTAAGGAGAAAAATAAATCCAAATGTGTTTAAAAAATTTGTTGTTGGAGACAAAACTAAATTAAGCTTTTTAAGCTGTTCTCAGAAATTTATCAAGTTGAAGTTTTCTAATGATTTCAGCTGCTTTGCATAGCCTCCACTAAGCTTTGTATCCTCAAGAACGATTTCAGCTAATCGTAAGTATAAAGCTACTGGATGATCCAGTTTGCTGGAAATCGTTATGGATATTCATACAATGATTGGAAAAATAATGGATTTCTTTTTACTCCACCTAATCTCTAAAACTTCATGAAATGACAAAACAAATCGACTTAGCCATATCTGTCTGTCTGCCCGCCTGTGTACACGATAAATCAGGTTCTATACTTGAGATGTTGAAATTTTTTGCTTCGAATATTCTTTGGGTCACAAGTAGGAACGCTTTTTTGTATGAGTGACCAAGTTTATGCTCACCGTCCATATAACGATAATTTTGAAACGAAAATCCCAATAAATCAGAAACTGAATGCACAAGTGAAGTCATATTTGTAAAAGATGATCGCTTTAATTGGAAATATAGGAGAAGACCATGATACCAACCACCCTCTAGGTGGGTCAAAATTTATATCTCATAAACTGGAAAGACTGGTCGGAATTCGATAAAATTTGGTACTAATAATCTCCATTGTCTAATTTGAACTCGAATTAATTGTGGAGGCAATCGGGCAACAAACACGCTTATGTACGATTTTTTACATTTCATCCCTCTCCCTCTCGAATATTAAATACATTAAACAGCGGAATTCAAATGAACCTTTGTAGGTTCGCTGTTTTTATAGGTACTGAGATTCTAACAAAAAATGGCTGACATAAGCTCGGAAATACACCTTCCTCCCATATAATATAATCTCTATTTTCTCTTAGCAATCTGTGGACCTAGAATCAAATATTTCACAAATTTTATTGAGAAAATTTGGTCTTATTTATTGAATATACGTACTAGTGTTTACTCGGGACTTCGTCCGCATGGAATTTTAAAATGCATTTAATAAGGTTTTAAGTTGGTTTTTTAAGATAATTAATTTATAGTAATGTATTATATAAATTATTAAATGAAATTTTTTGAATACTTATAAAATTTAACAATTTATACTATAATGTAGGAGTTTGAAGCTTAGCTGAACATGAAAATAACATAAAATTCTGATATATTTTTTGGTATAAAATTTTTGAGCTTACTTTGGAGCGTACCGCATACAACTGGCCTTGGGAGAAACCGCAGAATCTGCACTCTCCTGAATTCGAAAGGGTAATTTGATTGTATGAGGGAAATACTAGGAATAAATACAGTTTCCCCTTGAAAACAATATAGAACAGTAGCCTCTACCTGTTGACCTAAACAGGGTTAGATCGTCGAAAGAGTGACAGCCCTCGACCGGATAAAATTCGGGTCAACTTCAGTGCGTAGAACCGGCTGTCTTGAGAGTTGTAGTTATAGGCCGCCTGTCAAAACACCTCCTGACGTCGCCGGGGCATCACTGGCACAGCGAAGCATCTATGCTACGAGTTAGGGAGCATAATGATTTGCTGTGCAGGCAGTTCCTATAGTGATGCTACGGCAGCGAATACCAAAATAGGTACCTTATTGAAGCCGAACATCCACCTAGGAACATCAGAAAGGGTGTACTTGATATGAAGAGCACTATCCAGCAACACGTGCAATAACCGATGGACAGGACGGCGTACAGACAACAACTGAACGCCATTCACCAGGAGTCAGTCAACACCTTCAAAGACCCCCTTCCTGTGAATAACGTGGTTGGAGTAAAACCACTACCTATTGCAGACAACGAACTCGAGCTGCCTCGAGGGACCCGCGTGACCCTGGCACAACCTAGGTCTGGATATTGTAGCAGGATAAACTCTTACTTAACCAGACTCGACTCCAGCATACGCAACGTATGCCCTGCATGTGGAGAGTCTCCGCACGACACTAACCACCTCTTCACATGCCCCCTTATACCGACTCATCCCCCTCTCCCTTTGTTACAATCCTGTCGAAACGTTTCCTGGACCTCCCTTTAAATGACCTCGGCGACTTAGATTGATTAAGCCTCTCCTAAGTAGAGTTAAGGAACCGCTACAACCACACAACCACAACAAGAGTAGCCTCTAATACTTTCCAATGGATTACCTTCATAAATTCGAAAATTCACGTCCTCTAAAGAATGTGAAGGCCGTTCGCTGAAGCTCGGACTGAGCTGTGGCACGACTTGGCACATTTTACGTCGAGATCTTAAATTGAAAGCGTACAAAATACAGCTTGTGTGCAAGAACTGAAGCCGCTCGACCTTCCCCAGCGACATTGCTTCACTCTATGGGCTCTTGAAAAGTTCCAAGAAGATCCAACGTTTTCGAGCTCAATTTTGTTCAGCGATTAGGCCCATATCTGGCTCAATGGGTATGTAAACAAGCAAAATTGGCGCATTTGGGATGAACAGAAACCTGAAGGGATTCAAGAGCTGTCATTTCATTCAGAAAACCACGATTCGGTGTAGTTTCATATTTCTTCAAAAAGGATGCCGGTGAGAACGTGACCGTCAATGGCGACCGTTAAAGTGCCATGATAACCGACTATTTGATGCCTGAAAGTTCATGATCTCGGCGACATTTGGTTTCAACAATACGGCGCCAATTTCCACACATCGCATCAATCAATGGATTTATTGAGAGAAACACTTCGGTGAGCAAATAATTTCACGTTTTTGGCCGGTCGATGGGCCACCAAGATCACAGTTACACTTTTTCCTATGGAGATATGTAAAGTCTTAAGTCAATGCCATAGAATGTTCTTTCGAATGACAATAAGCATTCCTCACTAAATTTGAAATTTCTGTGTTTTTTTCCTTTAAAAAATTAGGGAACCTCGAAAAGGATCGCTCTTTATATATAGACGATAGTTGTAGTATGCTCCAAACATCTGCTTAGAAATACTAACATGGGTTCACAAACAAACCGGTAGTCGTAGCAGAGCGGTTCGGTTCTTGGTAAAAGAGCTAGGAATTTTCATGAAATTAATTTCCGAACCGAAAACCGGCAAATTTCAACTAACACACCTGATATATACACACAATTTAATCTATTTACATAAATTTGTTGTGAGGGAAAAAGGATATGCGAAGCAATGGTCTATACTTTGAATAAAAAAATTTTGAGATTCCTATGAAAATTAAGTGTTTTCTTTATCGAAAAAACCGGCAAATTTCAGCTAACACACCTGGTACTATACAACATTCATAGTATTTTTTATGTTAATGAAAAAAAATGGATTTTTTTTAATCTACAGTGGTGTTTCCCTCGAATTTAGTCCACTTACTTGTGTAGGATTAGGGTTATTCTGAAAAAGTTTCAAAAATCTCGGCTCAGACTACTCGATGTTAGGGTATTCAAAGCTTTCATATTTATAATAAAATTTTCAAAAAACTGAAAATTATTGCTTGTTCTGCTATATTTTTTTAAACAAAATATTTTAAAATTATTTATGTACTGAACAATTGTGAAAATAGAAGCCTTTTAATAAAAATCATTGACAGTTTAAAAGAAAAATCAATAAAAAAAAATCAGGACTGCGAAAAAAAACAACTAAATAAATTCAATATGCAAACCAAATTGATTGTGAGCGTGTGTGTTTAATAACTACATATTTACTTAAGCATAATAAAAGCGTACGGCAATTGGCGTTGCACTGAAAAGAGAAAGGAAAACAAGAAATGAAACCAAACAAAGCTGCTGGAAAAATACTTTGCATTTATTTAAAAATATTTTCAATTTTTTTTTGATTTTTCTGTTGTTTTTTTCTTAAAACTTTGCACTAAAAACGTGTAGGCGGCGCTGCGAAAAGGTGCTTTTTGGGAAAAAAAAAGTAACGCAAATTTTTTTCGTAAAATTTTAATTTTTCTATTATTTTTGTGTGGGTACTTCTCATATATATACTCCATGCCGCCCAGCTCTACGTCCTCCTGTTGTTGTTTTTGCAATTGTTGTTGCTGCAGCTGTTGCAAAATCTTCAATTGAAATTCCAATTGCTCCTTCTCCTTATCCTTCTTACCACCCGCAGTATTATTACGTCTCGGTCGATTCATCATCGGATCCTCCATTTGACGTGATGCCTGCGCGCGCACTTGCGGCGGCGGACCGGGCGTTTTCTTCTTCTCTTTCTTTTTCTTCTTCTGTTCATAGAACGCTGCATTCGCTGACGCCACAGTCGCCTCACGTTCCATCACCTTTTGCTTCTTCTTAATCAAGGCGGCAGTTTGAAAGTGCACTAAAGGCGAACTGCGTCGTCGCACCGCAGCGGCGTGTGGACCAGTACAGCGATGATCGGGCGTACTAACGCCAAAAAGGCGTCTTATGCGTCGCTTATTGATAAAACCCAGACCCGAACTGAAGGTAGAGCTGGCGCCACCCTCACTGCCCGCAACCATTTGACTAAAATTGCTATCCAGATCACAAGAGCCACTGCCGCTGTTCAGTGTGGCGCCGCCTATGGTGCCGGCCGAATCGGCACCGCAGGGGAATAGATATGTATTAAGTGTGCTCAGTGTGGAGGAGGTGAATTGGCGCGTTAGCTCGAAACCGCCCGATGCGGCTGTGCTGCTGCCATTTGTAAAATGCCAATCGAAGCCGGGCGGCCCAACGCCGGTGGTGGTGATTTGTGGTGGTGGCGGCGGTTGAGTGTGATTGGTGTGCGTGTTTGTTGTTGGGTTTTGTAGTGGCTGCGCTGCTGGCATGGCGACAGCTGTCGAACCGGTAGCGGTGGTGCGTTGCGAGGTGCTTGTTGACTGCGTGTTGTTGTTGCTGCTGCTACGATTCAGATTGCTGCTCGGATTAGCGGCGGCGCTGGTGGTTATATTGGTGGCATTGTTGTTATTATTGTTGTTGTGCTGCAAACGTGACGCGGCGCCGCTCACCGTTGCCGCCGCCTGCATATCATACGAGTGCGGATTTACATATATGTGATTGTTGTTGGTATAGTTAGGATGACCTACACCAGCGCCGGTAGTTCCACCCACAGTTAGCGCGTTGGTGGTAGTTGTTGTGCCACCAACGCCGCCAACTACAGCACCAGTGCCGCCACCTGTGCCGCCGGTCATGCCCGGGTTGTTGTTGTTGCTCAGATTCATATGCAAATTCACCTGATTGATATAGTGCGCAATGCTGGCATGTTGGCTTTGCGACACGGCCCCACCGCCCGCCGGCATGTTGTTGTTGTTGTTTTGCATATCTTGCGTTTGCTGGTGTCGGCCGCCACGCGGCGCAATTATCGCCACAGCGGGCACGCCCAAATGATGTTGTGCTCGCTGCTGCTGCTGCTGTTGCTGTACGGGCGGTGGGCGTGGCGGCATTATCGGCAAAATGGGTAACGGTGGCAGTTGTGGTGGATCGCGTTCACGTCGCAAATGTAACGCGGCCGCGGCGCCGAGCATATGTGCTGGCAGCTGTTGCTCCTGTTGTTGTTGCTGTTGCCGCTGTCGTTGTGGACTATTATTATTACTATGTTCTTGTTGTTGTTGTTGCGGTGGTCGCTGTGTTGGCGCATCGTTATTGCTCACAGTTGACGAGCTGCCACCCGCGCCGCCGCCACAGCAATCGCACGCGCCAGCGCCATGTGAACCCATGGCGCGTTAGTGATGGTGTGTGTGTGTGTGTACGATTCAGGTTAAAAAACGAGTGTGGTGAATTTTGAGTTGTTTGTTGCTTATTAGAGTGCTGTGCGTTTAAAGTCGCCTTTTGATATTTTTCTTTGATATTTTCCAGTTTCGTGGAACTAAGTTAATAATTTTTTTTTTTATATTTCACGTTTAGTAAATTCAGCGCTTTGCCGCTATCAATAAATGTTTGTTGCTGATTGCTTTGGAAATGTGCAAATATACAAGAAACCGTTATGAATAATAGTTTTGTATAAAGGTGCTGTTGATTTTAAAAAGTTCTAATTTGTTGATATTTTAATTTTACAAAATTCACCACGATGTGGTGAGTTTTTGCGTACTATTTAATCCGTTAATTCCTTATCAGAGCTGATTTGAACTCGAAGTTTGCTGTTTCATACATATTTGTTTCAAAGCGGTAGTGTGGTGAGTTTCTTTTATTTAATTATTTAGCAAATCTCTGTAAAGCAACTTTCTTTTGTTTTTACATTTGTTGCTACTGTTGAGCTTCAAAGTGATTTATTTATTATTTTTAACACTTAGCGCAGGTTTCAATTTCAGTATTAATATTCGGGTGCAAAGAGTTGGAAACTTTAAAATGCTTTGTAAGTTATTTATTTTTCACTTGTGATTATTTAAGCAGTGTGGAATGGACATTTAAACATTGTTTGCTACTTCTTTTGTTAATGTTGGACTATAGTGAGTTTCGAAAATTAAATAATTTAACAACTTTTAGTTTATGTTTGGTTTAAGGTAGCGGATTTTTTGTTTGTTTATTTTTTATATTGATATCAAGAAGAATTCAGCTTATTGAGTTCACTAGTATTTAATATTTAAAAATATCCCTTGTTGAGTTTTGTAATAACTTTGCGTAATATTCAACACTTGTGCTAAGAAAAAATTGTATTTAGAAAAGGGTTTTTGTTGGCAAAAAAATCGTTGCTAAATATTTTTAACAACTTTCGCCAAAGACGCACACCAAATAAATGTTAAGTCGTCTTTCTCCGTTGCCAAAATCAATGGCAGGAACTTATGCACTTATTTTTTTGCAAAATATTTTTTTCACCTTATCGTGTGGTGACTATTTTTGAGCACAAAGCAAGTTGCTGATGCCTTTTTGATATTTAAAATGTTATAAAACTTATTTTAACACTTTCGGCACCGAAATGCGAAATTCACCACGGAGTGGTGAATTTAAAATAAAGCTGCAATTTCGTTTTATAAGCACAAAGTAATTGTTTTATATTGTTTGTTATGCTGATAACTTCATATACTTGTTGTTTTTCGCAGGAATGTCACACAATATAAACTTTAACAACTACAATTGGTTTCGAAGACTGTCTGGCAATAAGCTTACAGCGTATTTAAATCTTTTCGATACTTTCTCTGCACCTACAATATATTTTTTTAATATTTTGTAGTGTAAATATTACTTTAATTAATTTTTTTTTTAATTTTCGAGTGCATATTTCTAGGCATAATTTCGTAAGCACGTATGGTAGGCGATTTTTTGATACTTTTTGCGCTTACCAAATTAAATTCAATGCTTTTTGTTTTGTTTAAAAATTATGATTTAAATTTTTTTTATTTAATTTTGTAAATATTTGCGTACTTAACCGTTATTGCTTCGTCGTTTTATTCATATGGTGCATAAATATAACTTCTTTTAATATTCGTATTCATATAAGCCACTTGATATCACAGCGTTTGCCTCATTTGCAGACTAAAAAGAGCTGAGTGCGCACAACTAAATTTGTAATTATTACTTTTTATTCACCACGCTCCGATATTTGTTTCGTTTTTTTTTTTAAATCTGAATTAAGCAACAGTTGCTGTAATGTGACGTAGTTGTCAAGAAAAAAAATAAAAATGTCAAGATGCCGCGCTGGCATCCAGTTCACTAAGCTATTACTAAGCACTAAGCATTTGAGAGGGGTTTTTTTTTAGTTTATATAGCGTTATAGTTTTTGGAAAAAATATTTTTAATTTTTTATAAATAATTTTTTTTTTGGTTTGATGCCATTCATTTGCATTCACACTCACACTTACGTATAATATTTCTTCACTTGCATGGCAACTGATACAAGGTTAAATTTATTTTTCGAAATTCTCTTTTTCGTTGCATGCTTTTAGGCGTTGTCACATGTTGTTGCATTGCATTTGGAGTGGTTTGATTGTGAATTTTTGCAATTTCTGGGCTGCTGCATTTTTCACATGCATTTTTTTTTCTTTTTCATTTATGGACAGCAAAGATTTTCGCTAGATTTGTTGCATCACGACGCTGGGAGTTGCATACTTTTAGGCGCTCGAGCATAGTAGTTTTCATTTTCTTTTACACAGTAAATATTTAATTTTTTTTTTGCAACTTTCAAATGAACTTTTGCAGTAATTTTCTGGTTTCATGGTTTTTTAGTATTTTTCTTTTTTTCATTTCAACGCGCCTCACGGCAGTTCACGGCACATTTTCTCAATTCCGTTTCAAATTATTTAACTCCACTTTTTTTATTTCCATTAATCATGTTACAATTCAGATTTTCAAATCTTTACGGCGCCAGCAGCTTGGCTTACTCACACACACAGACACACACATACACACACAGCGCTGAAAACACGTGTACGTGATGAGCTCGAGCAGTGTAAAATTTTAAATCGGTTAGCATTTCAACAGACATCACATTCGTCCGATTTTAGATTTTACGGCAAACGCTTACACGCCGTGCACACAATTCCATTTCAACTCAACTCAGCTCGACCCAACGCTCAGCACAGCACTTAGCGTCAGTGCGCTCTACATTCGTTTCGGGGCAACAAACAACAAATAAATGCGACCAACTTCAGTTCGCTTCGCGTAACCAGTCAGTTAGCCGTCTGTCTGTGAGGCAATAAGCCAGCGAACCAACCAGCAGACCGTCAAACCAAACTAAAATCGAGCCATAAACAATCATACAATCGAGCGAGAGACCACAGTTCAGGCAACAACCAAAAAAAACCGACAGAGAGCGCACAATCAACGCTCGTATTCCTGCTGCTTCTTTTCAAAAAATACAACTCTAACTGTTTGACTGCTTCACGAGTATCCTCTGCTATTTGTACTCCACATACTTGAGTTGACTTCCGTTGCTGGCGGCATTGGCGCTGTTTGCTGCTGCGGTTGCTTTGTTTCGCACATTTCATTGTTCGCTCGTGTTGTTGTAGCAACGACGAAGTCACGTTGGTTGTGTTCGTTAAAGTAGCATAACTGTTATTGCCAGCGAGTAGTGAGAGTGTCAGTGTTAGTTTTAAATACGTGAGAGCCCGAAGGTAGTGGTTGAGCGTAGCATTCTTTAACACTCTTTATGCTCTCTAGCTGAAAATTGTCAAATTGTGACAGTTCGAGCTACGCGCCACATTTTTGTTACTGATTCCTCTTTGGCGCAAATCCTTTTGCTTTAGCATTTCCTTCTTTGTTTTAACATTTATTTGAATTCCTCTTTTATACCCACGATAAACCTCAGCACTCATTCCACGCCTGCCGCTGACTCTCACATAAAATTGATTCGCTCTCATCTCATTTACTCTTATGCACAATAATATAGGCACACCCCTCCGCTCCTATTTAACTTTTTACCTCCTTCAGGCTACAAACACACTTAACTTAACCATAACCACGCTCCTACGGCAAAACTTTTAAATGAAAGAGCAAACCATGGCGGAGCGTAAGTGCCCAGGCGTACAGCTTCGTGTCGTAGGTCGTCAGTCAGTGTTGTATTTTACCGCAGTTGGTGGGCGAGTGAGTTCAATGGGTAAGTGGCAGTGATGGCCAATGAGAGAGTGTTTGGGTGATGAGTGGAGACATGCTCCTTTGCTTATTGTCAGTTTATCGGCCATTCTCAAGTGCACTAGACCAAATGTCAGTCAAGAAAGAAGGGAAGCAAATATATTATTGTAGCATATTGGTTTTGTGCGAGAGAAAACAGCAGCAGGAGTAGGAGAAGCTGCCGCAGTAATAATAGGTATTGAAGTGCACGTGCATGGTGGATATTGTAATTTAAATTATTTAATTTTTTCCGCTGTTTTTCAATGTTTTTCAATCCGGATTTCCACAAAAACTTGAACTGAGAAGAATTGAAAATTTTCCTCTGCTAATCTTTTCCAGCTATTATATAGAAAGTCTCGAGAGTACTCATACCATATCTGATGGTAATATATGAAGGATGTTTAACTTTGTATCTATCCTTTGATAAGAGGCATACGCGAAGGATACCGAGATTGCACTTCACTCACTTAAGAAACACCTCTTATGGGTCTTTCTGGCTATAAGTGCAGTAGTGAATAGTCTGAAAGCAGTCTTGGTAAAACCTTCCATCCTATTAGGGATAAAAAGTTCTGAGTTGCTCAGGCTAGCTTGTAGAGGAACTCCTCAGGGGCTTGAATAGGGTGAAAAAGTCCAATAGTATCCTTCGCCAATGTAAAATGATGCTAAATTCTATGTGGGGTCTATCACCCGGTCTGTTGTTGTTGTTGTATCGGTTCCGTAACCCCGCTTAAACAGACTTAATCAATCTAAGTCGCCGAGGTCATCTAAAGGGAGATCCAGGAAACGTGCTGTTTCGACGGGATTGGACCAAAGAGAGAGGGGGGTTGTGAAGAGGTGGTTAGTGTCCCTACGGTAGCATCCCAATAGGAACTGCTTGCACAGCAAAGCATTATGCTCCTTAACTCGTAGCATAGATGCTTCGCTGTGCAAGTGATGCTTCGGCGACATCTGGAGGTTTCCTGTCGCGGTCCTAAGGGCGGTGTATTGACAGGCCTGTAACTACTTCAACTGCGTCTCGTTCGTTCCCGGCGCCCAGATCGGTGCAGTATAGTTTACGACCGGCCGGCCAATTGCTTTGTAGGTTGCTATCAAGGTTTCTTTGTCTTTACCCCAGGTGCTGCCGGCTAGCGCTTTGAGTTTTTTGTTGCAGCCCTGGAGTTTTGCGACCTACACATCTATCTATTCAAGCCTGTACTCCTTCATCCAGCTGGTGCAGAGGGTAGCCAAGAATTCAGTCGGTTGTATTTTTAACTGTCTTGCAGTGAAGAAGTGAGAAAGATCAGCAATGTAGCAGTTCACTTTCGAACAGAGGCCATCAATATCCTGGCTAGACGCCAATATCGTGCAATCATCGGCATACGAGGTTAAAGAAACTCTATCTTGTGGTGGAAGGAGCTTCGATATGTAAATATTAAACAGTAGTGGGAGAGGACACCACCCTGCGGAACCCCCTGTCTAATTTTCCTTAATTTTGATATTTCGCCTCGGAATATAACCGAAGATTGTCGACCACTCAGGTAGCCCGTGACCCACTTCTGCAACCCCGGCGGTAATGAGAATTCCTCAATGCCAGTGAGTAGCACTGAATGGTTTACGGTGTCAAAAGTAGTGCATACCAACCAAAAATGCCCAACTCCAATATATGTTACCTTTCACCTTAAGAGTAACCAATACATGATACAACTTGCAAAAAGTGTGAAAAGAAAGACAAGAAAGAAAAGGAAAATGATTCCTAACCAAGCAAAAGTTGGTACTCGGATAGCCAAATATCAGACTGCCATCGCCCAAGTTGATGATGAGCAGATTAAGTGACAAAAACAGATAGTGTAGGAATACGAAAGCTTCCTCAAAAATTAGCAAAGCCAAAAAAGAAACCACTCCTCTGATAAACCCGAAACAGATCGGCACCGAACCGTAAATATAACGCAAACATGAAGCTCTTGTGACGTTGCCAGAGACAGCACGCAGGTGTCAGTAATGGCTGTTAACACTTTCTCACCGAAAACCATCTAGAAGAGGTAGGTGGAGATTGTCATCAGATTACCTCTCCAATAATCGGCCTGGAACAACTGGAACCCCTCAGGTATCAAGCCTAAAATAGTTGTTCACAATAAGCATATCGCACACAAGTAGCTCCAATAAGAACACCAAGTGGTTTCAGCTCAACGATGAAATGTGATATAGGGATATTAAGATCTTATGGTAATTAAAATCTAGCGCCGTATGATACTTTGTCGGTGGTATAAAATAACTAAAAGTTTTCCAACAAATTTGAACTTTTTGGACAGATTTAATATATCTCTATTTACCAGCTTGACTTCTGGCGATATTTGATGAAAATAGTAAACTTTGCCTTCACTATTGATCGACTGGTATTTACGATATTGACTCAGCTGGAGACCGAAACTGGTTGACTAGCTTGTACAAGTTCGAAAATAACTTGCATATCCTCTGAGACCTAAACATGATCTAAACTGAAACAAGTTTTTTGAAAATAGACGTGTGATAATGCTTTTCGGGGGTTAATCTAGTACAAATAGTGAAAAAATTTCCGTACATACTCATTCAGTGCGTTTATGGGATAATATTGCTGCTGTAGCTCCTAGAGCCATCAACATCCAACTCCACAACCTTTAATGGAATTAAACGGCTCGCATACTTTTTTGCGCAGGACTTTGTATAAAGACTTTGATATGGCGGCTTATAAAGTCAAATTGGTCCAAGAGCAACGATTTCGTTCCGCTCAATGAACTAACATTTGTTTGGCAAGACATAAGCATGTATACCTTTTCAGCTCACACTTACCTCGGCAAATACGTTTACAAGCAATTGTCAATTCATAAATTTTATATGCAAGTTCACGTTTTCTTCTTAAACTGAAGAGCTGATTTGTATTATCTCATCAGCAAATATTACGTCATTTGGATGAAGTTCACCTATCAACTCTTCAATATTTTCAAAAACTGGCCTACTTTTTAACTTCATTATAAGATTCCTTTGGATCAGTTTAATCCTCTAACTTATCACTTTTTTTCGAAATTTTTTTATTTAAATTTGAGGCGAACATAGCGTTGCAATTGCTGCCAAGTCACAATCGTTTGCAACTTTTGTGCGATTTATCTACCAAATAAATTATGTGCGATATATCGGACAATTTTTTGAAAAACCATCTATTTTTTTATGTGGCAAATTTATAATGATTATATTTTTTATATAATTAAACATCATGTAATTGATCAATATTGATTCAATATGTAGAATACTTTTTTTCCAAGAATTTAAATAAAATCATATTTTATACCACCTCAAAAAAATTCAAACTTTTTCAATAAGACCTTATAAAGAAGTGTTATTATTTTTCGTAATTTTATATGAAAAAGAAAAATTATAAATTTGCTAAGGTAGCCAATAGTCTAATTAAATATAATGTAGCTTCTCTTAATAGAAATTGTGTAACCTCTTCGAAAAAAGAAAGTTTTAAATAAGCAAAAAATTTACGATATGTCGCCCAAAGTTGCTCAAAGGGTTTATAACAAATTGTTTGTTTAATGCTTTCCCTTTTTCTGAGAACTCTACAGTTTTTTACCAGGAAAGTAGTGAACATTGAATAAGACATTATTCAAAATAAGATAAATGTTAAAACCCAAAACCAAATTTTCACTTAAAATATTCAAGAAGGCTCAAAATATTATTATTTTCCATTAGATGGCGTTAGTTATATGTGTTCGCGTTGTATAGAGCCTTCAATTTCATACAAAAATAATGGATTTATTTTTACTAAATCTAATATTACGCGAACACGAAAAAATTGTATGATCTCGATGGCTGAGAGGAGAGATTACGCTCTCGCAATAAAGTCATAATCACTATTATTGTATGGTTGTTGAAACCACATATTGTCCAAGTCCTGTTCATCAATTGCAGGTCAAAAAAAGTCGGTTAATAGACAGTGACAGTCTCGCCGTTGTCGTTTTGAAAGAAGTAAGCTCCATTCACACCTCCGGGCTGAAGACCGCACCAGACAGTAAGTTTTTCTTTTTTTTTTCTTTTTTTTTGTTGTAATGTCTTTTCTTCAATTATATGAGGATTCTCGGAGCACTAAATGCAAAATGTTTTTCTTATTTGTGTATGCCCCGGGTGGGGAATGTACCTCGTCGCTGAAGAAATTTTTGTTTTCGCAAAATCGCCCTGCTCTGCTTATTGTTTAAACACCCAATCGACGTACATATGGTTGGGCGTTGAGAATGGTTTTCTCAGTTGTTGTATGAGCCTGCCTTTCTATAGGTGTGGGTCCAAGTGAAAAATACGCCATAATGTGACGTAAGAAAGCCCCAGCTGATGAGAACGTCGTGAAACAGACACATACGGTTCTGTCTCTGGCTACAATTTAACTTACAGTAGCAAAATTTTGGGTGGAACGAGCAAAACGATGAAGCACAGCCTTACTATAGCTGTAACCGATTCAGTCTCTTCAAATTTCCTAGAAATTTTAGCAATTACTAGAGTAGTTGGATGATAATGTGGGTCATAATCTCCTCTTATCACTTCCTCTCTCTTGAATCACCATTTTTGTTGAAGTTTTGCTTGACTTGTAACTAAAACAAAACATGTTTTGTTTAGCAGTCAATTTCGACAGATGTCATAATGCAGCGCTATACTTTTGAAACCAGGAAATGTATAACCCTAAAAATTTCAAAACTTGATGACCTTGCCACACCTGCTGATTACATTGTGAAGCAAAGGAAAATGAACCGATAAGAGTTTCTAAATCACAGTTCCTAAACGATACATACATAAGTGCAAAGCAAAAAAAAAGAAACACACACATAAACACATCAAATAAAAAAAAACATTTGTTTTTGAAAAGACGTCTACAAAAGCAATAATTCACTTTGAACATGTTGTTCTTAAATGTATTGATCTCAAAGGCCCAGTCAAACGTTGTTGTTGTTGCTCCCTTGCAAACAATCGCAGCAGACGTTGCTTGCCACACAACACTGCGCCATAAATTGACTGCAACGTGCCACAAGGTGCCACAAATGCAAGCAACATGCAACTGCGGTGAGGCAAGCAGCGAACTGCGGTGGCAATGAAGACATTAGCAAAATAAAAGTCGAGTGTGTAGGAGGAGGCTGTGGTGGTGATGGGGGTGGGGCAAGGCACTCGTTTAGCGCTGCTGTTACCAGAGGCACGGCCATGGTCATGACGACTGTATCTGTGAAGGCTAAAAACTCAGCTAAATACACAAACACATACACATATACTCACACATACAATATACATAAATACAAAACATATGTAGGTATGTATGCAGACTCGTATATTTGTTATTTGTATGTTCCCGAAATGCTTGTACTTGACTGCCTCCACTGCACGGCAGGGGTGGTGGCGGACGGTGGTGGCGGACGGTGCTGGTTGCTGGGTGTCGGTGTGCACTGCAAATTGTATTTCTCGCTGATGAATCGTTGGCGCGAATCAAACAAATAGATTTATAGCTCAACGCCAAATGTTATTATAGGTAGCTCGATAGCTAGTGATTGCTGATTTCACTCACTGATGTAAACATTGCCATTGATTGTGTATATATATTTATATTTGTATGTATATCTATATTTGAAATGTTGCATTTTCTATTCACTGATGTATTTAATTGGAAAATACGCCCATAAAATCAAGAAAATGTAATCTATTTTTACTTATATTTGTCTCAAGGTTGTTTAACGTGTACAAAGGTTTTGAGAATATAATTTGAATCTACTTAAATTTGCTAAAAGGAAAAAAATTTATTATTTTATTTTTGTTTCACGTAGAAGAGGTTAAGAAAAGTTCCTGAGCGATAGGCATAATGAAACTGCTCCAGAAAGGTATCGAGCAACTCATTTCAGGACGTGCTGGTACCAATAATATACATATTTATTAGCTAAAGTAAAAATTTCTTTTCGGTTTTTATCTAAGAGATGGCGTTATTGTCCATAGTACTAGTGTTACGTGTCGCATCATGTCATACTATACGGCGCTGAAAACGTGTTTATTCGCGCTAAAAGTTTGTCTTTGTCAGTTTTTAGATTGATTGACTCAGTACGTTGTGAGCGCTCGTCAAAGATGGACACCAACAAAGAGAAAATTCGCTAAATTTTACAATTCTTCTTCGATCAAGGCGAAAAAACAGCCAAAGCGGCTGAAAAAATTAATTTAGTTTGTGGGCCCGATACAATAAACGAACGTGTAGTACAAAAGTGGTTTGCTAGGTTTCGTTCCGGTATTTTCGATGTCAAAGATGCACCACGCGTCGGGAGGCCTGTCGTCAAAAATTGCCATAAAATCATGGAAATGGTGGAAACAGACCATCACGGGAGCACGTATTTAATTGCTGAGGAACTAAAGATAAGCCAGAAAACCATTTGGAACCATTTGCACAAAAAAAAAAAAACCGAACGAACCTTTTACTTCACCTAATATGTTCATCTTCTTTTTTACTAGCATAGACGCGATTAGCCCATCGTAGCAGGGTTAAGAATATTGCGTTATTCAGTTCTTCTTTTCGTTGTTTGGTGGCAATTGGAAATACTAAGTACAGCCAGATCATTTTCTGTCTGGTCTTTTCCACGGAGTCGAGGTCTTCACCTTCCTCTGCTTTTATCGGGAATATTGCATCGAAAATTTACAAAGTTGGAATGTTCTTATTAATGCGAACCACATGTCCTAGCCAACACAGCCGCTGCTTCTTGATTCGCTGAACTATAACAGTGCCGTTGTATATCTCATACAGCTCATCGTTGCATCGGTGCAAACCTTTCTCTCGAAAACTCCTAAATCCAACTCATCAAATGTTGTCATCGTGCTTGCCTCCACACCATAAGACACATTTCTCACTTGGGAGATACGTAAATAAGCAAAACTGTCATATTTGGCGCTCCGAGAAGCCTCAAATAATTAAAGAGAGGCCCTTATGTTAAAAAAAACCTTTTGTTCGGTGCGCTCTTTGGTCCGGAGGTGTGATTGGATCTTACTTTATTGAAAACGACGATGGAGAGACTGTCACTATCAATTCAAAGCATCCTGGTCGTACGATAACCGACTTTTTTTTGCCTGCAATTGAAGAACAGGATTTGTACGACAACGAAAATGTACCACATGCCCAACAACACGAGGGAGTATGGTTTTATTGAGGAAGAAATTTTTCGGCCGCGTAATCTCTCATTTTGACGATGCTAATTGGCCACCGAAATGGTACGATTTGACACCGCTGGACTTGTTTTTGTGGAACTATGAGAAAGACCATTTTTATGTGGATAAACCTTTAACTCTTGAGTATAGGGAAATTAAAATGGATGAAATACTGGTCAATATGGGCCAAAAAGTGTTCAAAAACTACCTTAAACCTGATCGAAATCGGATCAAACTTTATAATAAAAAAGGAATTTCGTGAAAAAATTATTTAAAATTTATTTTATTTACCTTTGTTTACAACACCGCAAAATGTGTGGCCCTATATTACTACGAGGCCATAAACCATACCAAATACCGAAGCAGAAAAATTAATAATAATAAAAGCATCGCTGACAATTCTACCGCTCTCCTGTCTCAAAGTTTTGGTTGAAAAAAGCAGAGAGAAAACTGAAAAGCCCATAATAATTTCTAATCATATATAAAATAACTGACGCCATTTCTACCAAAAAATATTCACTCTAGAAGGTACATAAGAACTGTAAGCCTACAATTGGTGTGAGTACGTCAATCAGGAACACAAGTTGTAACTGGATGCAACTATTAGCTCTATGTCGCCGGAATTAGTGCAGAGCGGCCTTGGAGCTCAAGTGACGATTAAAACATCAATCCTGGAAGTAAATATGACTCAGCAGTTAGACCCAAAGTAAGGCTATGACCTTTTTGCACCAGAACCATCTTCGTCTTACTTTCAAATTTTAGACCGAGCGGCTAACATGGAGACGAGAAAACGCATTTTAAGAAAACTTTCTGGACCTTACAACAAAAAGCAGCTTTGAAATCATTTAAGTCCTTTAGGTAACTGGGAAACAGATCAACTGGATATACATACATATAAGGCGAGCATACGTTTAAACATTTTATTGAAATATATATTAAAAAAGAGTTCAATTGAGCTTAAAGTAAAAATAATACCTGAGTCTATTAACAAATAAACAGCCGAATGTTGATATATAAAAGGAATACCTTAATCACTCTAATAGAAATACGAACAAGTCACTTTATTAAAGGCAGATACGCCAGTAGACTAGGGTCACGAATAAATGATAACTTTGGAAGATGTTATGAAGAATAAAGCAACTGAAGAACATCTTAAATGCTGGTGTAATGACTTGTATAGAAAACTTTCGTAATTATCGCCCTCCGTTCTCCTAACAATATTTCGAAATTGCACAAATTGTTAAGTGCTAACTAACTTGATCAGGACTACATATTTTGCTAATCTTATTTGAGATTCGAAATCGCTGCAGTTTTACAAGACAAAATACGGTTAGTTTGTAATTTTCTCGATTTTTTTTTAAATTTCTCAGAAATTTCCACATCATCTTCAGATAACTCCCTCAAATGTTCCGCTTGGAAATCATTTCTTTTTTCCCTAATCATCTTCAACGCAGACCTGTTCTTAAATGTCTTCTAAATCTAAATCATCAAACTGTACTGTGTTTTATGCACATGAAATGGTTTATTAACTTTGGTCTGAAGTATGTATGTATCAGAAGGAGAAGAGATTTATACTGATCTGATCGGAGTGATGATCTGAGTTGATTTACCCATATGCCCATCTGTACGCATGTCTATCTGTTTGTACGCAAATTACTTCCTGAGTTTTTGAAAAATTTTAAATATACTTGTACAGATGTACTGTAATATTTAAACGATCCCTTGTGGGAACCAGCCAGATCGCACCACTATAACATACATATATTCGATGATTTTTCCGATTAGAGATTTTATGTCATAAATCCGTCAAAAGAATCTAAGAGAATGAAATGTTGTATCCTACATAGATATAATGAATTGATATTGAAATTTATAGGAATCGCACAACTATAACATGCTATATGTAGCTCCCATACGTCGGTGTCTTCAGATAAGAGGTCAAAAATCAGTCAAAAGAGTATGTAAAAGCGTTCAATTTGACTTTCTCCACAAATAAATTCATGTAAATATCAACCCGAAAATCATGGAAATCAGAGGAATATAAAACATAGCTCTCATCTACGATCAATTGTCGAAAATATCGATAAAATAATGTAAATCGTCGAGTCTGACCATCATGTAAGCACTATTTCGATTGCCACGGAAATCAATATTGCGCAAAATTCGGTTTTGAATCACCCAAAAAAGCTCGATGTATGGGAGCCACATGAGTTATGGACCGACTGCAAATCACTGCTAAACCATAAAACATTCGACCCAATTTCTGAAGCGCATGGTAGCTGAAGATGAAAGTGGATAATTTACAGCAAAGTCAAGCGAAAACAGTCGTTGTCGATGGGCAGTTCTCGAAGCCGGGATTGACGGTGAGGAAAGTTTTGTTGCATGTTTAATTAGATTGACAAGTAGTCATTCACTATGAGCTCCATTATGACCTAGATCTGTACTGTCGGAAAATGGACCATCAATCGCCCAGAAGCTCCCAGCTTTAGCCAGCAGGAGGGGTATTGTGTTTCATCAGGACAAGGCCAGACTACAAGCACCGATAGTGACTTCCCAGAAGCTTCGAGTGCTTGGTTGGGAAGTTATCATACATCCACCATATACTGCGAACCTCGTAGCAAGTGATTTGCCATCTCTTCCTATATATCGCAAATGATTTAGCTGGTGAAGATTGAAAATCGATTGCCCAAATTTTTCCCCCATAGAAACAAGGGTTTCTGTGAGGCAGGCATAATGACAAATAAATAAATAAAGTTTTCAAATTCTCCATATATGGGTTCCAGGAGTACTTGCTGGAAGAAAAAGTGTGCCTGACGTTAAATTAGGCGAAAAGCTACCTCTGCACCATGTAAATCGAACCATAAACACAATTTTTCGAATAGATCAATCCCAGTCCCACTTCTCGAAAGAAAAAATATTCAAAAAAAAAAGGAAATAAAAGTGATAAAATATAAATTTTTCGAATATATCAAGACCACTTTACGAAGGAAAAAATGTTACCCATGTCAATTTAGACAAAGCCCTGCCTATGTACCAAATTTCAGGAAAATCTAATGATTTAAAAATAATTAAAATATTTTCGAATAGATCTGCCGGAGATCCGCATCCCAGAACATTATTTATTATCCAAAGCATAGATCATACACAGAAAACGCTCTCTCAGTTATAGTTATCTACGATCAGTGGCTTAGGCTGTGGATTGTTACGTCCGTCATTCAGGACAAAGCCGTGTATATATAATATATAGTTTATAGATTTTTAAATAATAAATTTAAAATCAAAATTAAATTATTTTCACTCATTTTTAAACTTCTTTTCAGGTAAAATCTTGTAAAAAATTAAGTAAAAATAATTTCTACATACGACATTTTGATATTATCCTGCATAACGAACTCCTTTTGTCTGTAGATAAAGTTGATAGGAGCCAAAAGTCAGGAAGAAGAAGCGATGAAAATTAAAGTAAGCGTGCAGCAAGAGTAAATTTAGTGAACGTAAAGTAAATGCATCCAGATTTATAGAGATAAGAAGATGCAGCCGCAAGTAAAAGATAGAAAAAAATGTTAAAGATTTTGAAAAAAAGAATTTAAATAAATATTCAGCCGCTACAAGTGATACTAAAACTCTAACTAGTAGCAACTAATTTTCAAACTACACGCAAAAAACAAAAAACAAAAAAAAAATACAAACCAAAGAAGAGGAAAAATAACAGTAACTCAATTCAATGCCCCCTACCTCTTCTTCTTGTGTCGCATCTCGGCGGGCGAACGCACATTTTGTGACGATTGCATTCTGGATGATGAAACACTACACTGGAAGGATGCTTGCACTGGCGAGGCGTACGCAATGAAGCAGCAGCGCCAACAAGAACAAAAGCAAAAATCAACAACAACGTGTAGCGAGCGAAGAGCGACGTGTAAACGCAGTAAACGCAGTAATCGAAGTGAACGAAATGAACGATGTAATTATATAATTGGCAGTAATTATTAATTGTAATTCCATAAACGGTAATGATAACGGCATCAAACGACGTTTGTTGAGGTACACGGCGGCCGATGAAGGCACAACCGTAGACCGTTAGTTGTTGCACATTCAT
Source organism: Ceratitis rosa (assembly GCA_037013455.1). Lineage (NCBI taxonomy): Eukaryota > Metazoa > Arthropoda > Insecta > Diptera > Tephritidae > Ceratitis > Ceratitis rosa. Next base: position 27,691,890 of record JAWMAG010000008.1, read on the forward strand.
ACGTATAGTTGCGTTCGTGTGCGTGTGCGTGTTGGTGTGTGTGTGGAGTAGAGAGTGAGAAGTGGAAGGAGTAGGTTTTGTTCGGTGAACGGTGGGCGGCGTGGCAAGTTGTATAGTTGAAAAAATCACAGTTATAGATTAGAACGCCTAGAGAATTGATATTCTATTCTTTTTTTTTTCTTGTGTGTTGGTGTAATAATAAATAAAAATTAATAAATATGTGTGAGTGGGTAGAGGGTGAAGGAGTTATGTTTAAATGTTGGCTTACATACTTTTAAGCGCTACATTTTAATTTGTAGCAGCGCCCGATGTATTTTGTTTTTGTTTTTTTTCTTTTTTTGGCTTTTTTATGGAACACTTTTTTTTAGTTATTTATTTAACAACTTTTAATTTTATATTTTTTATATTTTTAAATTTTTTTAATTTTTTTTCTTAATTATTATAAATTTGTTTTATATATTTATTACGTTTTTTAATTATTTTCAATTTTGTTCTTTATATTTATTTCATTTCTTTCTATTTTCTTTAATTATATTGCTTTTTAATTTTGTTACTAAAAATTTGTATATATGGTTTTGTTTTTTTTTTTTTCTTTTTTTGCTTTTGTTTGCTTATTTTATCGTACACTTTTTTTTAGAAATTTATTTTACCACTTTTAATTTTATATTTTTTTCTATTTAATTTTATTTTTATATATAATATTTTTTTACCTTTTTCTTAATTATTTTTAAATTATATTTTTATATTTATTACGTTTTTTTAATTATTTTTAATTTTGTTCTTTATATTTATGTCATTTTCTTCTAATTTCTTTAATTATATTTTTTTTTTAATTTTATTACTAAAAATTTGTATATATGGTTTGTTTTTTTTCTTTTTTTTTTTGGCGCACACTTTTTTTAGAAAATTATTTTACATTTTTTTAATTCTATATTTTGTTTTTATTTAATTTTATTTTTAAAGTTAAAAAATTTTTTTTAATATTTTTAAATTTGTTTGTTATATTTATTTAGTTTTTTTTCATTTTTTTTTTTCAATTACATTTCTTTTTAATTTAATTACTAAAAATTTGTAAAAATGGTTTTTTTATCGCACACTTTTGTTAGAAAATTATTTTACAACTTTTAATTCTATATTTTGTTTTTATTTAATTTTATTTTTAAAGTTTAAAAATTTTTTTTTCTTAAATATTTTTAAATTTTTTTTTTATATTTATTTCGTTTTTTTCAATTAATTTTTTTTTTAATTTCATTACTAAAAATTTGTATATATGATATTTTTTAATCGCACACTTTTTTTAGAAAATTATTTTACAACTTTTAATTCTTATTTTGTTTTTATTTAATTTTATTTTTAAAGTTTAAAAATTTTTTTTCTTAAATATTTTTAAATTTGTTTTTTATATTTATTTCGTATTTTTTATTTTTTTTTTCAATTAAATTTTTTTATTTAACTTTTTTTTCAATTTAATTTTTTTTAATTTTATTACTAAAAATTTGTATATATGGTTTTTTTTATCGCACACTTTTTTTAGAAAATTATTTTACAACTTTGAATTCTATATTTTGCTTTTATTTAATTTTATAATTAAAGTTTAAATATTTTTTTTGTTAAATATTTTTAAATTTGTTTTTGAAATAAGGTCTTTTATATTTATTTCATTTTATTATTAAAAATTTGTATATATGTTTTTTTTTTTTTGTTATTTTAATATCACATGTATTAATACTAAATTTTTATTGTACGCCTTTTATCAGAAAAAAATTAAAAGTGTTTTAATCTTTTAATTAACTTCTTTCATTACGTTACATCACAAATTTTGTTATTAAAATAGTTTGAAATATTTTTAATAAATTATATTAATTATTATTATTATTTTGTATAATTTAGTTTTTAAACTTTTTTAATCCTTTTGTCATATTCATTTTTTAGTATTTCTGTTCAATTACACAATCTCAAACCGAAGCCGCACACGCGCGCGCTTATTCACACGACAACTTGCCACTGGACAAAAGTTGCAAAAATGATTTTTTCTTATATTGAAAATATTAGAAATTCCACAAAACGCGTTTAAACACACCCACACACAGCACACATATGCACATACATAAATAAAAATTGCACAATATTATTATTATTATTATTCTTAGTACTCAGCCATATGTAAATTTTTTTTTGTATTTTTTACCCCTTTTTCTTTTTCACCCATAGTAAAGAAAAAGACTGATAAGCAGGTGACCAACAGCGCTCATATACTCGTACTCATATGTACATGAGGTAACGGTTTAAAGCTGTTATTCTTTCTTCCTGTTGTCTCTTTGAACTAATTTAATTTTAAGCTCTGCCACACTTTATTGACGATTGCCGTGGCACACGGGCGGGTTACCTATAAAAATTTAACTGTGCACATTTAACGTTATTTGCAATAGAATTCTTAGTGAAAAGTAAGAGAATAAAATTTTCTACGCCACTGTCAGCTGGTTGCGAACCTTGACTGTGAGGTAATTAGTAAATGTGTGGAATAAATAAAAAGAAAAATAAAAGAAAAATGTTTTAATTCAAGAGAAAATGCATTAAATGGAAATACAGTAGCTGTACTGGTTTAGTAAAAGTTCACCGTGTTTGGGGTCCACGAATGGAATAGGTTCCAAAAACTTTTAAGAGGCCAAATAAAAGATTTTATTTTTTAATCTTTTGTTTTATGCGCAGTTGAGGTTATGATCATGCGACAGTTACAACTAACGTATTTTTGTTTAACCTAACCTAACAAAACTTTTACTTGGCCCACTCCAGTCTAATATAACACTGTTATAACCCCATCTGAGCTACCTTTAATTAACCAAATGTATCCAAGCCTAACCTAACCGAATCAATGTGAACATAACATATCTTTGATTAAAGTAACCTAACTCAATCTAACCTATCATATCATTGATTTAGTCTACTCCAATCTAATACAACCCTGCTATAACCCTATCTGAGATAACCAAAAGTACCTGAGTCTAACCTAACTAACATAACCGAATCTGAATCAACTTATCCTAAACAAATCTCAACTAAGTTAGACTAATTAATCAATCTAACTTAGTCTATTCTAGCATTTCCTAATCT
>JAWMAG010000008.1:27702500-27732500 GCA_037013455.1 Ceratitis rosa
TATTTTATTTTATTTTATTTTATTTTATTTTATTTTATTTTATTTTATTTTATTTTATTTTATTTTATTTTATTTTATTTTATTTTATTTTATTTTATTTTATTTTATTTTATTTTATTTTATTTTTTTATTTTATTTTATTTTATTTTACTTTATGTTATTTCATTTTAATTATATATATTTTTTTGTGTGTCCTCCTTTTGGATTTAGACAGACCGTGTCGACGACCACAAATACTTTGCATATATTTATATAATAATCACTTGTGTCACACTTAATGATCGGCTGATCCTCAGACAGTTCTTTTTCACAACCGCTTGGTATTTAAATCATTTTCTTTGAATCTTAACCACACGTGTCGTCATTAGTTTTATTTATAAAAACTGACTAAATTCAAATATTTTGATTCGCGTTTTTTATTTGGCAAATTAATAAAACAATAAGTGTGTGAAAATTTTCAAAAATATATAATAGAAATGAATTGTTTATAATATTTTAGTTTATTTATGCTAACCTTCACTACACTTTGCCATGTTAATTTTTCTTCTTTATTTAAAATCTATTAATTTGATTTATTCGTCTGAATTTTGTCACATTTTTTGAAAAGCTCTACAAAAACACTCTCTAAAAATTCACCAACCGCACTGTTTAGACAAAGTATGCGCGCGTATGTGTGTGCATATGTTTGCTTGGCACGCACCTCACCCGCCACTTGGTACACGATCACTACTGCCACTGGCTGCTCGTACTACTCGCTGTCGTCACGCGTACACACCAAATTGATTACTATGGAGCTGCTCCAATAGACTTTCTCAGCCAACCGATGGATCGTTCCAACAGTCAACTAGCAGTGATCGCTCGCGAGATCTCCACTCAGAATTATATTTTTGTTCCATTTTACAGGAAAATATATATTTTTCGAGTATTATTAATAAGTATATTTGGCATTCATATAGATATGAGAAAATAAAAACAACTAATTGTTTTTAATATACACTTGCTCACCACTCGAAAAATGTTTAAAGATTTTTGTTTTTGAAAATGTTTACTCTTCATTGCCGTCATACTTTTTTTAATGGGCAGAGAGTGGCCGCCAAAGTGGCAAACTGAAAATATTAAGGAAATATACATATATATATATAAATATATGTATAAATGTTGTTGTATTTGTGGAATTTATAGACGCGGCAGGGATTTTCCTGTCCGCCGTAATTGCTGCGACATAGGCACATACAAACATATGATACGAGACGCATATCTCAATGTTTTTCAACTTTTCGTTGAAAATATTTTATTGTGGACAAAAAATTGCTTTAAATCAAATATAACGGTTAATTATCATTATGATCTTTTATTCAAGTACAAATATCAATCAAATTCAAAAATACGAAACTATAATTCCACATTCAAAATTCATAATTCAAAATTCAAAATTCAAAATTCAAACTTCAAAATTCAAAATTCAAAATTCAAAATTCAAAATTCAAAATTCAAAATCCAAAATCCAAAATCCAAAATTAAAATTCAAAATTCAAAATTCAAAATTCAAAATTCAAAATTCAAAATTCAAAATTCAAAATTCAAAATTCAAAATTCAAAATTCAAAATTCAAAATTCAAAATTCAAAATTCAAAATTCAAAATTCAAAATTCAAAATTCAAAATTCAAAATTCAAAATTCAAAATTCAAAATTCAAAATTCAAAATTCAAAATTCAAAATTCATAAATCATAATTCAAAATTCAAAATTCAAAATTCAAAATTCAAAATTCAAAATTCAAAATTCAAAATTCAAAATTCAAAATTCAAAATTCAAAATTCAAAATTCAAAATTCAAAATTCAAAATTCAAAATTCAAAATTCAAAATTCAAAATTCAAAATTCAAAATTCAAAATTCAAAATTCAAAATTCAAAATTCAAAATTCAAAATTCAAAATTCAAAATTCAAAATTCAAAATTCAAAATTCAAAATTCAAAATTCAAAATTCAAAATTCAAAATTCAAAATTCAAAATTCAAAATTCAAAATTCAAAATTCAAAATTCAAAATTCAAAATTCAAAATTCAAAATTCAAAATTCAAAATTCAAAATTCAAAATTCAAAATTCAAAATTCAAAATTCAAAATTCAAAATTCAAAATTCAAAATTCAAAATTCAAAATTCAAAATTCAAAATTCAAAATTCAAAATTCAAAATTCAAAATTCAAAATTCAAAATTCAAAATTCAAAATTCAAAATTCAAAATTCAAAATTCAAAATTCAAAATTCAAAATTCAAAATTCAAAATTCAAAATTCAAAATTCATAAATCATAATTCAAAATTCAAAATTCAAAATTCAAAATTCAAAATTCAAAATTCAAAATTCAAAATTCAAAATTCAAAATTCAAAATTCAAAATTCAAAATTCAAAATTCAAAATTCAAAATTCAAAATTCAAAATTCAAAATTCAAAATTCAAAATTCAAAATTCAAAATTCAAAATTCAAAATTCAAAATTCAAAATTCAAAATTCAAAATTCAAAATTCAAAATTCAAAATTCAAAATTCAAAATTCAAAATTCAAAATTCAAAATTCAAAATTCAAAATTCAAAATTCAAAATTCAAAATTCAAAATTCAAAATTCAAAATTCAAAATTCAAAATTCAAAATTCAAAATTCAAAATTCAAAATTCAAAATTCAAAATTCAAAATTCAAAATTCAAAATACAAAATACAAAATTCAAAATTCAAAACTCAAAATTCAAAATTCAAAATTCAAAATTCAAAATTCAAAATTCAAAATTCTAAATTCAAAATTCAACTGAAAATTAAATTCAGTTTTTCGATGATTTTCCAAATCTTATCACTACTCTTTGTATTAAATAACTGTACTACATAGCCATACTCATAATTTGTTATACAAAAACAAATGCGTTGAAATGATTTCCAAATTCCTTGGCAGCCGAACAAGCAAAAAAACTCGACAAAAACACAGGTCAAATCCATTGCCAAGCAGCCAATGAGTCAGTGCACCACACAAGAGCAAGATATTCAACATTAGCAAAAAGTAAGACAAAGGGTCATTTCGAAAACTCGCCCTCTAACGCCGACACTTGCCATTACAGCAGAGACAAGCGACCAGCGGCACGCGGTTGTTGTTGACAAGAATATGTCTGCTGATCTAATTCGCGAAGAGGTGGGTGCTTTGGTGTAAAGAAGTGAGAAAAACATGTGATGCTGCCAAAAAAAAGAACTAAAAAGGCACAGAAACTCAGCAAGCAAGCTGTAGAGAGAGTGTAGAGCTGTAGATTGACTTCCAAATGAAACCTAAGCAGTGATGCTGTAAAATATATAGAAAACAATGTAAAGGAAATCACACATAAGACAGCTAGCAAGTATAGCAAATAGAAGATAAAAGAAAAGGAAAAAGAGACAATTAAAAATGTATAAAATAAGGAAAAGACTATGGCAATGAACGACTATCGCTGCGTCCAAATTTATTACACACAACTGTAGTGAAATCGTTGTTATTGTGTGTCTTTGTTATTTTCTTTGGCACCAGTTTGCTCTCAGTAAATCAGTTCATCAAGTTAAACGAAGAAAACACATACGTGTATCCTCAAATCCTTGTGATACGTTTAAATTACACAAATTCCTTTGTCGCATGTTGATTTTGCTGACGAAAGATAACAGATTGAGTCACTCACGGGATGTTTCAAAAACAAACAATCTTTGTTTTTTGCCATTTTAATAACATAAGAAGCTAAAACTATGTCGCACGAGCGATGCTGGCTTGCTTTAAATGCTTAAGGGTGCGTGTAAATTAATGAAAATTTATTTAGTTGACGGCTTGTTCCTGCAGAAGAGGTTTAAAAAGTTTCACTTTAAGATTCTTGGTGGCGTTGAAGGATTTCCTATGGAACCCCTGATCATTTGAGTGTTCTTCAGACGGAGATCTCTGCAAAGATTTCATCAGCAACAGTCAGATAGCTTCAAAATCGCTGGACTCGCTTATTTTATGCATAAAAATTGTATTCACACATTACAGGCTCTCTTAAATAGATCTCACATAGCCCTCTAGCTAAACTAAAAATCTGTAAAACTTGCCATGCAAGGCACAATAAACTAAGAACCTCCTCGAAAAGGGATAGAAAAGAGAAGTCATATCCAAGGTACAATCTGTTCTATCTGGCACCTGCCTCATGGACATGGTTCTTAGAAAAAATTGCTGTTAATACGATGATGAGAAGGAGGGATCTCTTTATGACCTAATTGAAGTCACTTTATCGGTAGCCACCAATTTTAACGTATATTTTAGATAAAAATGACATTCTTCTTCATATGCACCGATTCGTTTGGAAGTACCAAATGAAGCCAAGTTGGTATCCACTTGATGGTTTCAAGGGAATGAAAGTTGCGTTCTTTATAGCCTTCCACCAGCAGGGACATCATTCAATACTTTTAAAGCTAGAGTGTTCTCATCCATCTGTATAACATGACCTAAACAGCTTAACCGCATTCTCCTGGTTCGCTGAGTTATATTAATGTCCTCACATATCTCGTATACCTGCTCTCCAGGCACCTTAATTCTTCGCAAAACTTTGCATCCGAAGATGCCCAAAGCCAGTTCATCGGATTGAGCGACGAAGACACTTTGGTCTCTGCTTATCCATCCGCACTTATAAAATACTCTCTCAAATATTGATTGAGAACTTCCTCTGGAACTCGGCGCGTAAGTAAAAGTTATACGCTTACCTACTTCGATAAAACTGTATGTGGGAAGAGGGAGGAAATTCTCCCGCAGTTTCGGCGGTAACGACACTGATTTTGAAGCCATCAACATTTCGGGATAACAAAAACCACGGAATTCACCGAGAACGCCTTCAGTGCTCTCCCCACTCTATCAGACGTCACCTCTGGTTAAGGTTCCTTCCGCAGGATTGTCGTGACCGCTGCCGCCCGCTTCATCACGGCAGGCCGAATTGCGGAAATCCGCCCCAATTTCCCAACGGAAGAGGCGGTTTTAGCATCAAAGGGCGACATCCCTCGCCTAGGCCAAAACCGACCTTGCGCGAGAACTGTCCTGGTAGCACTGGATTTGTCAAACGCTTTTGACACCGTCAACCATTCAGTGCTGCTCACGGACATTGAGGAATACTTATTACCGCCGGAATTGCAAAGGTGGGTCATGGGCTACCTGAGTGGTCGACAATCAGCGGTTATATTCCGAGGTGACACATCGAAATTAAAGAAAATTAAACAGGGGGTTCCGCAAGGTGGTGTCCTCTCCCCGCTACGGTTTAATTTCTATATATCGAAACTCCCTCCACCACCAGAAGGGGTTTCCCTAACCTCGTATGCCGATGATTGCACGATATTGACGTCTGGCCAGGATATTGATGACCTATGCTCGAAAGAATCGACCCCAGCATGTGGAGAGTCTCCGCACGACATTAACCACCTCTTTACATGCCCCCTTAAGCCGGCTCACCTAACCCCCTCTCCCTTTGGTCCAATCCCGTCGAAACAGCACGTTTCCTGGACCTCCCTTTAGATTACCTCGGCGACTTAGATTGACAAAGCCTGCCCTAAGCGGGGTTAAGGAACTGCTACTACAACAACAACAACAACAATAGTAATTCTGAAGACACTTATATCTATGCTAATGAATCTAAATGTGTGACGAGCTTCTACAGAAGAAAGACTACGAATTTTCCAGCAGGATCAAACTTTTACTTGCACTGAGCTGAAGTGAACTTAAGTGTTTTCGTGGATGTATTGATGAAGCAGCTACCCCTGAGATAACTTTTTCAAAAACTAAATGAATTTACATTAGCTGAGTGCAGAGAGTATGCAGATGAACGAGATAGCACCCCGGAGCACTATCCAACTTTTCGACGATTGAGATGTCATATGTATTACGACACTCTAAGCTGCAACCCTTATGGATATCGGCAAGTATGGTTGTAAGGTAGTCAGACAGTACATCACATCAAGCGAGTTGTAGCTTGGCATATAAAGCTCTCAAGAGCGATCTCTGCTTTTCGAACAACCTACCATGTTTCTTGGTTAAGCAGATGATATTGGATCTAAAAAAGAGCGTTTCAGAACCATCAGATACACGCTGAACAAAAATTTTATTACTTACAAAATCTTTTCTTCTCGGGCTAATAGAGTGCAGTGAAGTCTCCACAAGATAGACCAAAGCTTGGTTTATAGGTATCTGATCTATCAGACTTGAATAAAATCTAGAATATCAAGAATTACTCTAAGTCCTATGAAATGAAAAATGTTCATAAATCAGTTTCTTAAATCTACTTCTTAGGGGAGATTTAATATTCAGCAGAGAGCCCCAATGATATAAATTCCTTTATTTTATTATTGTTTTTATTATCATTTAATTTTCCATTTTTTACTCCACACATCACTCATTCACCATACAATCACTCAATCATATCTGTTTCACATCAATTAATTTAAAAATGTTCATAATTGTTTGTTGTTTATATAATAATTTTAACAAAAGCGGAAAACATTAATAAAACTGTAACTGGAAAAGTAAAAATGTGTGCTTGAAAATTTTGCCGATTTTAATATGGAATTTCCGTTGCTGTCAATCATCAGCCACTGCAATGTACCTATTGTTACACAAATATACATATGTGCCTACTAAACCGGTGTATGGATTGCGATTGTGCGAAAAGTGATAATAAGCAGATTCGATTAAATAAATATACATTTGAAAAAGTAATTGATAACATGTGTATGGTATATATTATATATAAAGGGTTTTCCAATAGGGATGATATGATTTCTAAGTGTGCTTTTGGGCATTTTTAATATTTTTCTCATTGTATTCAGTAATGTTTACAATTTCATCATGACAAGATATAAACAAGAAAAATTTTTACAAACAAAAACAACAACAACTTGAAAATGATAACGATTTTTTAAGAAAATCATCATCTCCGTAGAGGCTCACTTTCATCTGCTGCGAAGAAAATCCACAAATTACTCATGTACACCCATTACCTTCACCTAAATTGTCAGCTCGGTGTGGTTTTTGGTCTGGTGGAATCAACGGTTCGTACTTCTTTCGAAATGAAGCTGGTAGGACCGTTGCTGTCAATGGAGAGCAGTATAGATCGATCGATGAAAACCAACTTTTTATGCTCACAATTGGAAGAAGTTGATCTCAACAACATATGGTTCCAACAACAAGGGGCTACATGTCACACAGCACTTGCAACAACCGAATTATTGCGAGAAAGGTTTGGAGAATCGATTATTTCAAGAAATTGTGACATTGAATGGCTTCCAAGATGTTGTGATTTCACACCAACTACCTCTTGTGAGGTTATTTGAAATCATTGATCTTAAGCAAAAAAACAGACTCTCTTAAAGCTTTAAAAATCAATATTGAAAGTGCTTTTTAAGACATACGTCTTTATTTAGTTCCTGCAAAAGAATTTCTGGAGAGCATTTGAATGATATGTGATGTGATATTCAAAACTTAATTGTATCGATTGTACTTCATATTAAATAGAAAAAATTTGAACGTCCCTAACAATTAGTGTGTTTTTTTAAATTATATCAATTTTAATGGAAAAAACGATTTTCGGTCGAGCTTCTCCTCCGCCGGACATCTACCCGTAGAGAACGAGCCCCGAGAAGATCGAACAAAATCTTCCACTGATGACGTCACTGTAGCTCTAGTGAAGTTCAAAATTGACGAAGACCCACGACTGATACAAGAAATGATTACTAATGAATTGGTCTTGAATGAAATAATCATTTGAGATGCACGAAGAAATCTGCTCAATGGTACCACGAATTTTAAATGAGGCCTAAAAAGAGGTTCGAGCGCATTTTGCTCAATTTTTCCTAAACAAATTCGAAAATGGTCAGTCTGGCAACTTTAGTAAAGTCGTTACTGGTGACGAATCTTGGTTCCATATATTCTACTCAAATATAAACGAGACTTTATCCATAACTCGACAAGGACAAGACATATGGCCATACTTTTTTTGCTTAGGTTGGCAGGACTGTTATATGTTTACATGTCAAATTTGAGCGCGATCTGTCACATAGTTTTTTTTACGGCACTATAAACAAGTCAACCTCGAGTGTGTTTTTCGAATTTTACTATGGAAATTAACGTTCAGCAAAGACGTTTGTTTGAAATTTTGTTATTCCAATGGAATAAGTGCGACGGACGCAATGAAAATGTTGCAGAAGGCATATGGGGAGTCTTGCCTATCACGTGCACGTATTTTTGATTGGTATAAGTCGTTCAAGGACAGCCGTACATCGCTGGAGAACTTGCCCCATGATCGTCGTCCAGCAACGTCAATAAACGAAGAAAACGTCGAAAAAGTAAAGAAAATTGTGCTGGAAAATCGTCGTGTGACTGAAAGAGAGATAGCTAGTGAGCTCAACATATCAAATGGATCCGCTCATAGCAATATTCACGATGTTTTGGGCATGAGACGTGTGTCTGCTCGACTTGTTCCAAAATTGTTGCTCATACGTCTCGTCTTGTACGCGATTATTTGACCAAAAACAACGTAAATATTGTTCCGCAAGCACCGTATTCACCCGACATGGCACCGTGTGACTTTTTTCTTTTCCCTAAACTCAAATTGCCGCTTCGTGGAAAGCATTTTCAGTCGATTGAAGTCATAAAAGAGAATTCGAAGAAGGAACTGAAAGCCATACCTAAAGCGGCCTACCAGAAGTGTTATGAAGATTGGAAAAAAGGTGGCATATGTGTATCGCCTCTAATGGTGACTATTTTGAAGGGGATAATATAAATATTGAAGAATAATTAACCGTTTTTGTTTTATTGAGCCAGTCTCGTTTATATTTGAGCAGAAGTATATATGATCCGGAAACAAAAAAACCTTTCCGTAAAAAATATAAATTAAAAACACATTTCTTGGAACTTCAGCAACAAAAAGAATAAATATTTCAGATCCACACCCAAACAGTTTTTAAAGTGATGTTTACCTAAGATAAAGCTATCCTTGCCGCCTTTTTAAAAAGCATTGTTATAAAATAAAAAATAATAATAATTAATACAAAAATAGTTAATAATAATTTTTTTTTATTAAAAACAAAAATTTTTCAGTCAAAAATAAAATATAAATTCGGATTTTTTGAAGTCAAAATACGCAAACAATTTGTTTTCCTTTTTAGTTTATGGTCTTATCGCATAAAATTAATTAATAATAGATTTTATTTAATACATGATGAATTTTTGTTAAAAAAAATTGATTTATCATATTAATTATTAATTATTTTTATTTTTTTTGGATCACTTCAATTTTAAAATTTATAAAATATTAGCTAAAGTTTTATGCTACAACTTTCACTTGTAGATCAAACACGATTTCTGATATTTACTTTCATAAAAAATTAAATTAATAAAAAGAAATTAACTTCTTATGTTAAATTTGTGTGCGTTGTTAGAATAATTTAAATATTAAAAAAAAAAATAAAAACCTTTTGAAAAATTTAAATATTTAAAAAAAATCAAAAACTTTTGAAAAATTTAAATATGTTCCATTGTAAACATTTTTTTAATTAATGATAACTTAGTATTAAATATACATTTTTATCTTTCATTACAACAGATATTAAGCATATACTGCATATGTGACAAATATACTCATTTGTCACTGCATATTTCATTTGACATAGCTTTATAATTCACAAGAACAACAACAAACACACATACATACACACACCCACTTTATACATCTCCGCGCAGTTTGCATTTCACACACCCATAACCATCATCATCATCATCATCATCTTCATCATCACGTATATAGTTGTAGTTGCATACAATTTGTTGTTGCTTAGATTTTTATTGTTTTTTGTTCTTTTTTTGTTTGTCACAGAGCTTAACGCAATGCCAGCAACATATTGCCACAATTTTTACGCCAATGACGTCAAATGTGACACAATAACCTCAAAAAAAGCAAGCATCCAGTCGCCGCGCGGGGTGTGGAGTGTGCGAGTAGTATGTAGGTATTTAAGCAGAAGCGAATAAGAGAAAAAGGCACGAAAGCATTTAAATATACCAATATATGTACATACTCGTATGTAACTATACATACATATATACAATATATTAGCTGAAAAAGCCGCATAGCAAGGCAACAACATGTTGCAGACATATGATTTGTGTTTTTTTTAGTTTTTTTTAATGCCAGCAACATGTTGCACACATTATTGCGCATGTCTGATATTATAACTTAATTGCATGACGGTGTGTGTGTGTGATTGTGATGTATATACGAGTATGTGAGTTCTGCTGAGGCATTTATTGTTGATGCAAGGTGTTGCTAGAGAATTTTGCGTGAAAAAAAGAAAGTGACCCGGCAGAGAATTTATTAAGCATTTATGGTAACTAAAGAAATATTATTATTTTTGTTTGGCGAGAAATATTTCATTTTAAACACTTACTCAGAGCTCTTCAAGTATTAGGTTTATATACAAAGTCCAAAAATTATCAAAACTTACCTGAAAAGAGACAAAATATATTTTTCGATTATTATTAAAAAATTTACAAATTTATAATGTAGCAAAATGTATTATCAATGTTAGTAAAAAAAAGTACTATTTATAATTAATGGGCTCTGTCAGCTGCTACACTCGATCGGCTTCTCTCGTTTCGTTCACTCCGTACACATATATAACAAGTGACGCAACTAACCCCTGTTTCTTTCCATTCGTTACGTTTCTTTTTATATTAATTACATTATATTTATTACATTATATAATTATATATTATTACTGTACAAAATAAAATATTGCATGGCGGTAACATTATGAAATTTTTTTATGCAACACATAAATTAATTGTATACGATGTATCTGATATTCTTCAATGTTTACTATTATATATTAATTTTTATTCATTACATACTTTTTATTATTCATCTTTTATTTTTGATTACTTATGAATGTTTATTTGCTTGTTAATTTATCAAAATTATGTAAACTTTATTTTTCAGTTGTTATTTATTATTTATTTATTACTCTTTATTATTGATATATATTATTAGTTATTTATTATTCATTATTAATTATTATTATTTATTATTTATTTATTACTATTTATTATTTATTTATTTTTAATTATTTATTTTTTATTATATATTATTTATTATTCATTATTCATTAATCATTATTTATAACTTATTATTTATTATTTCTTGGTTATTTTTTATTATTTATTATTTATTATTTCTTGGTTATTTTTTATTATTTATTATTTATTATTTATTATTTATTATTTATTATTTATTATTTATTATTTATTATTTATTATTTATTATTTATTATTTATTATTTATTATTTATTATTTATTATTTATTATTTATTATTTATTATTTATTATTTATTATTTATTATTTATTATTTATTATTTATTATTTATTATTTATTATTTATTATTTATTATTTATTATTTATTATTTATTATTTATTATTTATTATTTATTATTTATTATTTATTATTTACTATTTATTATTTATTATTTATTGTTTAGTATTTATTATTTATTATTTATTATTTATTATTTATTATTTACTATTTATTATTTATTATTTATTATTTATTATTTATTATTTATTATTTATTATTTATTATTTATTATTTATTATTTATTATTTATTATTTATTATTTATTATTTATTATTTCTTATTTATTATTTATTATTTATTATTTATTATTTATTATTTATTATTTATTATTTATTATTTATTATTTATTATTTACTATTTATTATTTATTATTTATTATTTATTATTTATTATTTATTATTTATTATTTATTATTTATTATTTATTATTTACTATTTATTATTTATTATTTATTATTTATTATTTATTATTTATTATTTATTATTTATTATTTATTATTTATTATTTATTATTTATTATTTATTATTTATTATTTATTATTTATTATTTATTATTTATTATTTATTATTTATTATTTATTATTTATTATTTATTATTTATTATTTATTATTTATTATTTATTATTTATTATTTATTATTTATTATTTACTATTTATTATTTATTATTTATTATTTATTATTTATTATTTATTATTTATTATTTATTATTTATTATTTATTATTTACTATTTATTATTTATTATTTATTATTTATTATTTATTATTTATTATTTATTATTTATTATTTATTATTTATTATTTATTATTTATTATTTATTATTTATTATTTATTATTTACTATTTATTATTTATTATTTATTATTTATTATTTATTATTTATTATTTATTATTTATTATTTATTATTTATTATTTACTATTTATTATTTATTATTTATTATTTATTATTTATTATTTATTATTTATTATTTATTATTTATTATTTATTATTTATTATTTACTATTTATTATTTATTATTTATTATTTATTATTTATTATTTATTATTTATTATTTATTATTTCTTGGTTATTTTTTATTATTTATTATTTATTATTTATTATTTATTATTTATTATTTATTATTTATTATTTATTATTTATTATTTATTATTTATTATTTATTATTTATTATTTATTATTTATTATTTATTATTTATTATTTATTATTTATTATTTATTATTTATTATTTATTATTTATTATTTATTATTTATTATTTATTATTTATTATTTATTATTTATTATTTATTATTTATTATTTATTATTTATTATTTATTATTTATTATTTATTATTTATTATTTATTATTTATTATTTATTATTTATTATTTACTATTTATTATTTATTATTTATTATTTATTATTTATTATTTATTATTTATTATTTATTATTTATTATTTATTATTTATTATTTCTTATTTATTATTTATTATTTATTATTTATTATTTATTATTTATTATTTATTATTTATTATTTATTATTTATTATTTATTATTTATTATTTATTATTTATTATTTATTATTTATTATTTATTATTTATTATTTATTATTTATTATTTATTATTTATTATTTATTATTTATTATTTATTATTTATTATTTATTATTTATTATTTATTATTTATTATTTATTATTTATTATTTACTATTTATTATTTATTATTTATTGTTTAGTATTTATTATTTATTATTTATTATTTATTATTTATTATTTATTATTTACTATTTATTATTTATTATTTATTATTTATTATTTATTATTTATTATTTATTATTTATTATTTATTATTTATTATTTCTTATTTATTATTTATTATTTATTATTTATTATTTATTATTTATTATTTATTATTTACTATTTATTATTTATTATTTATTATTTATTATTTATTATTTATTATTTATTATTTATTATTTATTATTTATTATTTATTATTTATTATTTACTATTTATTATTTATTATTTATTTTTTATTATTTATTTTTATTATTTATTTTTTATTATTTGTTAGTTATTATTCATTATTCATTATTTATGGTTTTTTATAGAGTATTTATTTTTTATTCTTCATAATTAATTATTTATTATTTTCTTTTACTGTTTATTACATTTACTACATTTATTATTAATTTTTCATTAGTTATTATTTATCAATTTTATTATTATTTTTTATTATTTACTTTTTATTATTTAATATTTAATATACAAAACTCAGGAAAAATTAGATTAAAAAAATAGTTTTAATTATAGTTTTTTACTTTTTTTTATTTAAAATCTATTAATTTTTTTATTTTATTCAATATTTATTGTAACATTATTATAATATCATTTCATTTCAATTTTTTTATTTATAGTTATAATTTTTTATTTTTTGCTTATTTCTACCATAAATCTCGTGTATTCCGAAATATATTTTAGTTTTAATTTTTATGAAATAAGACATAAATAAAACTATGGTAAAAACTAGGTATTTTATAGAATTTTTGTAAACAAAAAGAAACATTAAATGAAAGCTAAAAGTATAATGCTTCAAAAAATTAAATTCAAAATCTCATGAACACTGTAATTTAATAAAAACAACTTATAATTCAGAAAAAAGAAAACAATTTAAATTTTTTTATCTGTTATTTAAAAAGATATTTCAAATCAAACTAATTAAAATAAAAATTATATTCGATCGAAAACACGCAATATCCACCAGACACCACCTATCGACGGACATACTTTTTAATCGTAAACCAGAATTTTTGGTTACCTTTGGCCGTACATCCATAGCATAGTTTTAATGTGTTTTAAGCTACAAATCTAAAGCGTATTTAAACCATAAATATAAATTCAGCTTTTCTACATTATTCCCCTTTTGATTAAATGTTGCTCATACGACATGACGAACCTTTCATTAAATTAAGAAATATACTACTAAACATGCATACTTTGAACTGAATTCCAATTTTTTTGGGGGGCTTTGGGGAAAAATATACTCCCAAAAACTATAAAAATGTTTTCTAAACGAAGAATAAGCGATTTGGGTTTCTCCCCACGAGAAGGAACCTAAACCTTTAAAAAAAGCTAGTAATCAGTAAAAACAGGCTGAGAACGTTGTTCAATTTCCTGCTACTGGAAAGAAGAGACCTGATTTCGCAATTAAAAGAAATATGTATATTATATTGCATATAACCACTTAACACACAACAACCACCTTGACCCATTGATGGCTATTTTAATAGTTTTACATATATAATTATCCTTTTAAAATTTAAATTGTTCTACAATTTTATGAATTTATTGAATAATGCACGCTAGGAAGTGCCCTTCCTAAAAATATACTCAATAACATACATCAAATCTATTTTTAGAAGCACAAGAAACCAGCGCAATGAAGAGTTCACATATCCCACAGCATGTATGTATGTGTATATATACATTCCCTCAAAGGTCAACTTATGACTTATACATAGTATATACGAAGGGCAGTTATGACGGGATAAGAAAACAATAATATGTAACAATGAAAATATATATAGACCTAGAGACCTCATTTACAAACAGTGGTGACGATTTTCTAAAGAGAAGTGAGTTATGAAAGTTTAAAATTTCATTTTCAAAAAATAAGAACAGCGAAAATGCTCAGCGTTATCTGTAGAGAGCTTTGGACAACTATAGCAAGGAGGTCGGCAACAATTATTTAGTTCCGGTTTGAAATTTCCTCACTGAAACTATATAATTAGGTTCAATTGCTTGCTCAACATCAAAGTGAATTTCACAAAGCAAGTAAGTGTGAATATAGGCATGAAAATACATAAAAAGCTCGATGAAGATGCTTTCACAATAGAGCTTTGAAAGTCCAAAGCATTTAAAATATGGAAAGTAAACAAATGTTGTTCCAGTAGGTAAATCTCTGCTCAATTACTCGCACTCTCTATCTATTCACAATCTGAAGAGCTTTTCGACATTTTTTCTCTGAGTAAAAATCTGTACTCATTTTACTCAATTATTTCATTACTGGCTACTCCCAAAGCTACTTTTCTTTCTAATACTGCTTGCTCTCTGCAGTCCACTAGCAGCTGCGACAGCCAGCACGAGCAACAGGAGCTTGTCGCTGCCGCTTCGTTTGTTGTTGTGGGCGTTTATACCACTGATTGCCGCATTATGCAGCACGTGAGCTGAAAGCACAAATTGTACTAGACAAAATATTACGTGTATGTAGTATAAAGCCGTGCAGTAAACGCAAAAAATTGTATTGCAGCAGCAGAAGCAGCAGACGAAAGTTAGTTATTGTAGCTGAAAGGAAATATCCTAGGCCAACAAGTTTGAACTTAGCTCGCAAAATTGCTACTTGTCATTTGTCACTAGCGTTTGGCCACTTAACGGTGTCGGTCTGATGTGCTGCGACATTTGAAGTGAGCAAAACTGCATGGAGCTGACAAAAAGCCAGAGAAACAGGAGCGATGCTTTAAATTACGTTACATAAAATAAAATAAACTGAAAAACAAATAAAAATAAACAAAATAAACTAAATTGAAACAGAATAAAAGAAAATAAAAATAAATTAAATTAACTTTAATTAAATGAAGTTAAGTAAAATTAAAAAAAATAATTTAAACTAAATTAAATTAGATTAAATTAAATTAACATAAAATAAGCTAAATTAAATTAAAATTAAATTAAATTAAGTTAATTAGAAATGAAATCAAATGAAATGAAATTAAATAAAATTATATTAAATTAAATTATATTAACTTAAATTTTATTAAAATAAATTAAACTAAATTAAATTAAATAAACTAAATAAAATAATTTATTAAAACTCAATTAGATTAGCTAAATAAGCTAAAATTAAATAAAAAAAGTAAAAAAAATAAATAATAATAAAAATAATAATATAAAATGAAATAAAAGAAAATAAAATAAAATAAAACAAAATAAAATAAAGTAATATAAAATAAAATTAAATAAAATAAAATAAAATTATATAAAATAAAATAAAATAAAATAAAATTAAATAAAATAAAATAAAATAAAATAAAATAAAATAAAATAAAATAAAATAAAATAACATAAAATAAAATAAAATAAAATAAAATAAAATAAAATAAAATAAAATAAAATAAAATAAAATAAAATAAAATAAAATAAAATAAAATAAAATAAAATAAAATAAAATAAAATAAAATAAAATAAAATAAAATAAAATAAAATAAAATAAAATAAAATAAAATAAAATAAAATAAAGTAATATAAAATAAAATTAAATAAAATAAAATAAAATTATATAAAATAAAATAAAATAAAATAAAATTAAATAAAATAAAATAAAATAAAATAAAATAAAATAAAATAAAATAAAATAAAATAACATAAAATAAAATAAAATAAAATAAAATAAAATAAAATAAAATAAAATAAAATAAAATAAAATAAAATAAAATAAAATAAAATAAAATAAAATAAAATAAAATAAAATAAAATAAAATAAAATAAAATAAAATAAAATAAAATAAAATAAAATAAAATAAAATAAAATAAAATAAAATTAAACTAAATTAAATTAATTAAAATAAAATTCAATAAAAAAAAAATAAAATAAAATAAAACAATATAAAATAAAATAAAATAAAACAAAATAAAATTAAATTAAATAAAATAAAATAAAATAAAATAAAATAAAACAAAATAAAATAAAACAAAATAAAACAAAATAAAATAAAATAAAATTTAATTAAATTAAATTAAATTCAATTAAGTTAAAATAAATAAAATATAATAAAATAAAATAAATTAAATTTAATTAAATTAAAATAAATAAAATAAAATAAAATAAAATAAAATAAAACAAAATAAAATAAAAAAAATAAAATAAATTAAAATAAATTAAAATAAAATAAAATAAAATAGAATACAATAAAATAAAATTAACCTAAAATTAAATTAAATTAAAAAAAATTACAAAATTTTGTATAATAAATTAGTTTAATAAAATTAAAATAAATAAAATTAATTAAAGTAAAACAAAAAATTAAAATAACATTTTATAAAAAAATTAAAATAAAAATTGTTGGCAATAAACAAAAGAAGAAGAACAATGAAAAAATAAAAAAATAATGAATAAAAGTTGAATAAACGATAACAGAATGCATAAGATAAATTAAAATTAAAGCTTCCAAGAAAATAAAAAATAAAATAAATATATACTGGGACCTTGACCTGTCTTGACTAAAACCTCTCAACAAAATAACAATCAAGTCATCAGCCAATACTTAAAATACAATTCAATTATGGTAATCTGATGCATCAGATGATATTCTGTAAGTAAGTATTTGAAAATTGCAAAATTATGCAACGGTAAACTCAAGAACAAGTACTTGGGTATATTTATGCCTCAGTGAAGAGAAACAAAACAAATAAAAATGAGAAGAGTAGACAGAGATGGGCTGAGGTGCAATAAACAGAACTGTGGCCCAGGTAGTATTATTATGCGCATATAATGTATAAAAATACATTTGTTATTGCCATCCTGTTCGCTAAAGATGTGCACTATTTTGTATGTATAAATAAATTTTGCTTCCATCTACAATAATACTAACTATAACCGAAAGAAGAGGAAATGAAACTAAAATACATTAAATAAACTTATTTGTGTATGTGTGTGTGATAATCAAAATCAAACAATTGCAGTAAGTAACAGTGCAGGTAAGAGTATGTATGTATGTGTAATTATTTTGCCATCAACAATGTCATCAGCAAAGTCATTATCTTTGCATCAAGATTGCTTGGACAGTGACAGGTGAGCAGATGATTGGTAGCCTAGTAACGACCGACGCCACCTTAGCAACGTTTGCAATGTCAGTTGTGAGCAAACTGTATGCATAAATGATTGGAAATAGAAAATGTTGAAAAGCAAAAAATGTAAGAGAGCATGAAGGAGAGGAAAATTTTATTTCAAGTTAATGCAATTGCCATGGATGGAGTACTGTTTTGAAAAATCTTAGGATATAAAAATTATTTTAAAGAAAGTATGATCGATCCAATATTAACTATTATTTAGCATAACAATATAAATTGATCCGGCTCACAACAGGTAGCTGAAATGTTGGTTGGTAAATGCGTGTGTGTATGTGTGTTTGACTACTTACATCCATACACAAAAATATATGCAAATTGTTCTGTTTTTATTCACATCCACTGTTTATAATGCGCATCTAATTTAATAACATTATTGAAGGATAAGGGACGCATACTACAGTATCATATACATATGTGGCAAATAAATACGCATACATTACTGGGAGGGAGAAAATTTAAAACAATATTTTCAACTCAAATCTAGGTAAATTGCAAAAATTATTTTTCCTAAATTTTTTTATTCCAAAATTATTTCATTAATTTATTTTTCTGAGTAGCTTAATTATATATATATCTATATATACATACGTATATAGGTATTATTTTATTTTTTATTATTATTTCAATTAAATTTATTTTAGTTATAATATTTTATTTTATTTTATTTTATTTTATTTTATTTTATTTTATTTTATTTTATTTTATTTTATTTTATTTTATTTTATTTTATTTTATTTTATTTTATTTTATTTTATTTTATTTTGTTTTATATTATTTTATTTTAATTTATTTTATTTTATTTTATGATATTTTGTTTTATTTCATTCTATTTTATTTTATTTAAATTTTTTTTTTAATTTAATTTAGTTTTATTTTGTTTTACTTTATTTTATTTTATTTTATTTTATTTTATTTTATTTTATTTTATTTTATTTTATTTTATTTTATATTATTTTATTTTATTTTATTTTATTTTATTTTATTTTATTTTATTTTATTTTATTTTATTTTATTTTATTTTATTTTATTTTATTTTATTTTATTTTATTTTATTTTATTTTATTTTATTTTATTTTATTTTATTTTATTTTTTTATTATATTTTATTTTATTTTATTTTATTTTACTTTATTTTATTTTATTTTATTTTATTTTATTTTAACTTATTTGAGTTCATTAAGTTATTTCTTTGTTTTGCTTTATTTTGCATTACTTGCTTTATCTTTGAATTCAGCAACGCACATTCTAATGTCCAAACTCCTTTTCACACCCAATATAAAAATACACGTATGTACATACATACTCACTCGTATATACACAATTGATCTCCTCAGCGCAATATGTCATAGTATGCAAATTTTGACATTTTAGAAATGATTTATGGTTGTCAATGGTAAGCAAAGTAGCGCAATTTATCGCACCAGAGGGATAGTGAAGGACATTAGCTAGCATAGAGCGAGCTAATATATGTAACTGTAGGTATATGTACAAATGAATTTAAAACTCTAGTAAAAACATATGAATTTAAAAATAAATAAAGTTCAGTGAAATTAAAAAAATTGTGAATCAAAAATAATCCTAACCAAATATGTTAAATTCGTTTCAAAATTTTTAAACTTTCTCCCTCTCATTTATATTTAAATGAACATATCTATATAGAATTCAAGCACTACATAAACTTTAAATATTATGCATTTCTATGCACTTTATGGTTTCGTTTGTTAGACGATGTGTGAATATTTTAAATTTCAGACTTCATAAATAAATATTTGCGCAATTTGATACTTGTTCACTCAAGTTTTCCAGTAGTTAACGACACTGCAGCGCTATATAATAACAGCCAGCCACATAGTATGTGTATATGATACTCTGGAAAAACGTATTTGAAATTCCTCAGAGTAAGCTGAGGCTCCGTACATACAAATATATGTTCATTTGTGAGTTTGCACACTATACAGTTCGTTGATAAACACTCTCAAATTGATGGTCACTAATACTATTTTGCTACACGCACAGAGGGACGTAATTTAGAAAATATGTAACAACGGTAATTTTACTCTCTAGTTACATTTTAAGTGGTTTTAAGTAAACAGATCTAGCGAAAGCAAATAAAAAGTACGTGGTAAAAGTTTGTTAGCTAGTCTAGGCTTTAAGAATTGGAGAAAGTTAATATTTAATATTATTTTTTTTATTTAAGATAATTTAATTTATTTGATTTGATTTTATTTTATTTTATTTTATTTTATTTCATTTCATTTCATTTTATGTTATTTTATTATATTTTGTTTTATTTTATTTTGTACAAATTTATTGTGTTTTATCTTACTTTATTTTATTTTATTTTATTTTATTTTATTTGATTTTTTACTTTATTTTATTTTATTTTATTTTATTTTATTTTATTTTATTTTATTTTATTTTATTTTATTTTATTTTATTTTATTTTATTTTATTTTATTTTATTTTATTTTATTTTATTTTATTTTATTTTATTTTATTTTATTTTATTTTATTTTATTTTATTTTATTTTATTTTATTTTATTTTATTTTATTTTATTTTATTTTATTTTATTTTATTTTATTTTATTTTATTTTATTTTATTTTATTTTATTTTATTTTATTTTATTTTATTTTATTTTATTTTATTTTATTTTATTTTATTTTATTTTATTTTATTTTATTTTATTTTATTTTATTTTATTTTATTTTATTTTATTTTATTTTATTTTATTTTATTTTATTTTATTTTATTTTATTTTATTTTATTTTATTTTATTTTATTTTATTTTATTTTATTTTATTTTATTTTATTTTATTTTATTTTATATTATTTTATTTTATTTTATTTTATTTTATTTTATATTATTTTATTTTATTTTATTTTATTTTATTTTATTTTATTTTATCTTTATTTATTTTATTTTATTTTATTTTATTTTATTTTATTTTATTTTATTTTATTTTATTTTATTTTATTTTATTTTATTTTATTTTATTTTATTTTATTTTTATTTATTTTATTTTATTTTATTTTATTTTATTTTATTTTATTTTATTTTATTTTATTTTATTTTATTTTATTTTATTTTATTTTATTTTATTTTATTTTATTTTATTTTATTTTATTATATTTTATTTTATTTTACTTTATTTTATTTTATTTTATTTTATTTTATTTTATTTTATTTTATTTATTTTATTTTATTTGATTTTATTTTATTTTATTTTATTTGATTTTATTTTATTTTATTTTATTTTATTTTATTTTATTTTATTTTATATTATTTTATATTATTTTATATTAATTTATTTTATTTTATTTTATTTTATTTTATTTTATTTTATTTTATTTTATTTTATTTTATTTTATTTTATTTTATTTTATTTTATTTTATTTTATTTTATTTTATTTTATTTTATTTTATTTTATTTTATTTTATTTTATTTTATTTTATTTTATTTTATTTTATTTTATTTTATTTTATTTTATTTTATTTTATTTTATTTTGTTTTATTTTATTTTAATTGTTGGTTTGCTTTTTCTGTATTTTTATTTATGTTTTCCACAATTAGTTAAAGCCAGATATTCGTAACACAAATAATCAACGAAAGCCTTGAATCGCATCTTACGCACCATTAAACTTAATCGCTTGCCATTTGCCTTGCAAAAGAAAAAAAGAAAAGTATAACCGTTCAGGCTTACATACGAGTATACACCATACATTAAGAGCAGGCTAAGATAGTTGAATTTATTTACAGCGAAAATTAGCGAAAAGCGTATTACAAAAAAGGCAAAAATCAATTTTCACTGATAACCCCAAACAATAAAGAGGTTGGCGCTTCGATATTAAATAGCTTGACTTATTGTATGGAAAATTTGAACGACTAAATTTTCATTCCAGTTTTCTTTTGTACATATTTTCGGCTCCTTATTTTGCGTACGACAAAATATTTTCTTTGGATTCGCATGAAGTTTGGCGACGTTGCATAGTGAGACCAACGCATTGTAGGCACATTAATTATTCAAATTTATATTAACCCTTGTATCAGCTGGAAGTCTTCTCAATGCTTTCTACTTTTCAAATTTGGTTTAAAGTGTGGAAGGTAATATAGATTGAATAATTTCAAATTCATTTCATCTTGCTTATTTGACTTTAATTGCCTTTATGCTTTGCTAAATTACAAATCTTTTGAGGAATCAAACACTTCACTAATAACAAACGATTGACCCTTAATTAAAAAATTCCCAAGACTTGAAAGAAAACGAATCACAAATAACAAATACAAAAATGACAACCAATTTTGTCCTGTTGATAGAGAAGCGAATTGAAAATAGCAGACAATTCAATGAGGCGAACGCGATAGGTGAGAAGAAGCAGTGAGACAACATCAAACTAAACTGCTAAATGTACCGCTAAAAGTTTCAAATTATACATTATTCCTTTTAATTATAAGAATTGACAAATTACACAACAAATTGTTCAGCCCGTGGAGAAAGTTTAGTAGAGAAGATGTGGCTGTTAGAATGGATATTGAAGATTATGAAACATGAACCGAAGAGTGGCACAAGAAGGAGGCAATACTAAAGAGCGCGTCAGATGTACAAACGTTGCCTAACAAGAAGATTAATGATTTTTATGACAGCTTAATGAAACCAACGCCAGTTTGCCTACACCTTGGACGTTGTGTGATGATTTGATATTAATATTTGCAAGCGGTGGGACGTTGAATCTCTTCAAAAGGGCTAATGCTCGAGGGGGTATTTGATTGTACAAGTAGCTAGTTAGTAACGCAAGTGACTGTAATGAATTTGAAGTGATTTTTAATAAAAAAATTAAATTTAAAAAGTGAAAAGAAATTAAAATTAAATTTCACATATAATTTTTATTATTTATTCTCATTTCTTATGCGTACTTTTAGCACTTAAATTCGTTTAAATCACCCAATACTCAAATTCCTTTCCTTGATTTTTTTTCTACTAGAAGCTTTATTTATTTCTGTTTTCATATGCTTGATTTCACTTTTCTTTGACATTATACTCATATTACTTAGAAGAATTTCGTGACTTTTTCAATTGTCAAGTTGCCAGCTAACCTGTTGTGGCGCCTTCCTTACAGCTCGTTTGCTTTTTCATAACACAACAATTCTTATTTTGCTCTTTATTTCTCGTCGCCCACCTCGATTAGCTAACTTTTTTACAAGTTTTCTTGTATGCACATATTTACTTTTTTTTGTACATGAAAAGACATACTTGATTCATTTTTGCTTCAGTTAATCGATGAGCGTTAAAAGTTTGCCAATTTATCAAAGTTTATACCTTTCTATGCGTTGTACGTGCGAAAAGAACTTCAACTTAATTTTTGCGCACTTCTGAACTTTTTTTACTTTTGCTATATTTCCTTTGATTTTAAATGAAATTTCTAGGAAATAAATTTTGCTTAATTTTATTTTTTTTTTAGTTCTTATCCTAATTATTATGTAAGGTTGCACTGGCTGAGGACATCACTTATGACCCATTAATTTTTTTATTTTATTTTACTTTATTTTAATATTATTTTCTTTTATTTTGTGTTATTTTATTAATGGTTTTAATTTTTTTATTTTATTATTTTTTTTTTTATTTTTTATTTTATTTTATTTTATTTTATTTTATTTTATTTTATTTTATTTTATTTTATTTTATTTTATTTTATATTATTTTATTTTATTTTATTTTATTTTATTTTGTTTTATTTTATTTTATTTTATTTTATTTTATTTTATTTCATTTTATTTCATTTTATTTTATTTTATTTTATTTTATTTTATTTTATTTTATTTTATTATTTTATTTTATTTTATTTTATTTTATTTTAATTTATTTTATTTTATTTTATTTTATTTTATTTTATTTTATTTTATTTATTTTATTTTATTTTATTTTATTTTATTTTATTTTATTTTATTTTATTTTATTTTATTTTATTTTATTTTATTTTATTTTATTTTATTTTATTTTATTTTATTTTATTTTATTTTATTTTATTTTATTTTATTTTATTTTATTTTATTTTCTTTTATTTTATTTTATTTTTTTATTTTATTTTATTTTATTTTAATTTATTTTATTTTATTTTATTTTAGTTTATTTTATTTTGTTTTATTTTATTTCATTTAATTTAATTTAATTTAATTTAATTTTATTTAATTGAATTTACTTTAATTTAATTTAATTTTATTTAAATTAATTTTATTTTATTTTATTTTATTTTACCCATTAATACATTAAAGCCAAGCAGGCTCATTATTATTAAACTCGTTCATGGTTTTTTGAGGTCTTAATTCAGCTATTTTGGAAGTTACGGCGGTGCCAAAAGCTTTATGCCTTAATTTTCCAAATCACTCGTTCGCCGTCATCAGACACACTGGAAATCCGAGCAACTCTTGTGCGAGACGCAGTAGCAAATTCGTATGGAGCCTTGCGAAATGCAGCAAATAAACTAAGGTTTCAGATTTGAGGTTATGCAATTGGAAAGTTGGAGCTGCCTATATGGTTGATGTCCTCGCTAGACTAAAGTCAAGAATTGCAATGGTTGGGGCAAGGGTGGAAACGAGTTGGTCCTTGTAAAAAATCTACTGCATCGGCAATATCAAGCATCTTAGTGGGACATAGACTCGGTCGCTGAACCTTGTGGATCAATGATCCGCCACAATCCACATCAAAACAAGATGAACCAAGATGAAGTATTTTCAGCGCAAGTGTCGAACTGTCGACGAAACATCCTCCAATGAGTTGAGGCTAATCGACTTTGCCTGGGCTCCGAATACGGTTTTCTGTTGTACCTGACTCCAGCAAAACACTCATAGTCACTCATTCGATAATATTGTGATAAACGGAAGACATGTCTTCAGTGTTCTTGACGTACGTGCCCGCCGAGGACCCAACACCGAACTACTCGAACTACTAGGTATTTGTAGGGAGTCCTTTTAAGTCCCCCACGCACAGCTGCAAACGAAACTGTTGGTTTTCGAAAAAAACAAAAAACAGTTGGTATTGGAATTGGAGAGGGAAGCAAGCAAGACGCATATGCAGACACAAATAGAAAGTGAGACACGTGTGTATGAAGCGCTTGAGAAGCTAATGTCCGAAACTCTCTGAAAGGATACGACGGCTTACAGAAGGTTTCAAGACCGGAGCAATTTCTTGTAGGAGCCAGGTAGGTTATCAAGCGACTAATGCCCAGAGTATCCTGAATTTATTAAGGGAACAATTCGGCAGCCTACTTAATACCATTAAATGGCGAACCCTATAAAACAGCTACAACTATTGTAAAGCGCCGAAACCAAACGATAAAATCCTTTATAAAAATAAAATATGAGTAAAGTTACGTTTCGATACACGCTTCGCTTTACTCTCTTAATACGCATTACAAAATGTGTTCGCTCATCGGTCGCACGTAGCGTTGAAGCCCGCTCGCGGCTTAACAGCAACCACAACAGCGAATGAGCTTAACGACGAAACTTTATTCAATTTGTAATTGTTGCCGTCGGCTGCGTGGCAATAAAATGCTGTCAAAACAATTTACATGGCTGAGAGGTAATGATTTTCGGAAAAAAACAAAGCCGAAATTTATAAGTATTAATAAAAAGAAAAAAGAATTGAATAAAACAACAGGAAGTCGTGTTATAAAAAAGGATCAAAGGAAATTTTGGGGAAAGCAAATATAATTGAAATTGCAAGTAGGAATGGTTGAAATGGTTAGAAAACTTCCTACGGATTAAAATATAAAATATTAGGTCAAGTAAAAAGTTCGTTCGGTTTTTATCTAAGACATGGCGTTATTGTCCATAGAACTACTACATAGACGACATATCAGTTATCGTGAGCGGTAAGTGATTGGGAACCCTTGGATTTCTGTCGAATCAGGCATTAAACCTGGTAAATCAACCTCTCCGAGCCTTTTGATATCAGACGAGGTTTTAGACAAGGTGATTCCTCATAGTGTGACTTCTTTCATTTATTGCAGATATGGTGAAGGTACAATCTTCTCCAAGAGTGTACAGCTGCTGGCATACGTCGATGACATTGACATTATTGGCCTCAACAACCGCGTCGTGAGTTCTGCTTTCTCCAGACTTGATAAGGAAGCGAAGCGAATGGGTCTGGTAGTGAATGAGGGCAAGACGAAATATCTCCTGTCATCAAACAAACAGTCATTGCATTCGCTACTAGGCTCTCTCGTCACTGTTGACAGTCATAACTTCAAGGTCGTAGATAATTTCGTCTATCTAGGGACCAGCATTAACACCAACAACAATGTCGGCCTGGAAATCCAACCAGCTGGGCAACGGCACCTTCCCAAGGGACCGGACATTCCAGGTACATTTGCGGGAGTCGTCATCAAAAGGGGGGTCTCTCATCCGAGGCTTATTTAAATTTTTCATTGGATTTTGTTTTTCACGAAGTGGGTCCCAAACCCTAGGCACAACCGCATTCGCCGGAATTCGCCTTCTCACTTTAGCTCGCTTCCAAACGGATTTTTGTTGGCTACCCAGGGGATACGTGGTCTAAGACCGGAAGTCGTGAGCTGCTTGAACCGTATTCAAAAGAATCGTTTCTGGCCACTCTCAGGTGAATGGCAGTCAAAAACTTTCCTCACTTGCGTGAACCTTTACATATGGTCCCATCCCCCTTCGGACTGAGTAGGCAGTTGAAAAATAAAGTCCTCTCTCGATGAACGAAAGCCAAGCTATACAAATCACTTATCCTTCCCGTCCTGCTGTATGGTGCGGAGGCATGGACGATGTCAATCAACGGCCCTCTATGAGTTGGTAACGGCGAATGCCACTGGAAGGATGAGCTGTATGAGATATACGGCGGCATTGACATGGTTCAGCGATTCAAGAAAGAGCGGTTACGCTGGCTCATGTCGTCCGGATAGATGAAAGTACTCCAGCTTTGTAAGCGTTCAATGCAGTACCCGTCGGTGGAAGCAAAGGAAGAGGAAGAGCTCCATTCCGTTGGAAGGATCAGGTGGAGAGCGACCTGGTTTCACTTGGTATTCCCAACTGGCGCCAAACAGCGTAAAGAAGAGAAGAATGGCGCGCTATAAGCGTAAGCGGTGCTAACGCCAATAAAGAAGAAGAAGATATTTGAATAGCTCAAGTCTCTTATAATTATTTGCTACCTCTTCATAGCCAAATAAGGTTACTTTCATTCTACCCACATCTACTGATACTTTGGTTTCGGCTTCTTTAAGCAACCTTTGACTCATAGCAAATGCAACAGGCGTGCCCTAACCTCTCATATACCAGCTAACTACGCTCTCTTCTCAATGTGTTCTCCTTCAACGCATCGCTATAACATTTTCTCACAGCCGTCATTGTATCCAGTAGTGTGAATTGCGGTCCCAAAGCTTTAGCACCGAAATTAATAACAAAACTTTTCTCATTAAATTCACAAAATAGAAAATGCTGAATTCCGGATCACATCAAATTCATAAAATTAAACAAAAGCAACATTTTTAGGGAAGTCAAAATAGAACTTCCAACAACAAATTCTAATGAAAGTAGTTTTAAGCTTTAAAGCTTTCCGCAGCGCTGCTACAGTAATGACTGATACGGTCAGTATGTCAGTTTCGGTTGTTTTTGTAATATTTCAAACTCACAAAATACCACAAATACATACTAACAATCCCTGGACAGCCGCTCATTTGTCAAACATTGGCACTCACAATATGATTTTCACCACATTCTGGTGGTCATTTGGGGTCACTAGCAAACCAATGCAATCAACAACATTCACTCCCACACCTACCACCAGGCGATCGGTTGGTTAGCTCGTTGACGTGTTTTAGAGTACGCTCTATACGAGTACAAGACAACACGCCTTGTTGTTGTTTACAATCCTTGCCGACACTGCCTTTGAGGCATGTAAGTGTGTGAGCTGTATTTACTTCTGTGTGGTTGCGTATGAGTTCGTTGGTTTGCCTAAGGCATATAACTTGCAATCAAGCAGTGATGTGTATGTGTGTGTGAGAATTATGAATTTTCTAGCAATCAAAGTCAACAGCATGCCTCAACTATCGCACGGTTACGCATGGATATTGATGCATAAAATTAATTTACTCGGCCTGATTGGAGTGCTCCCAGCAGGAAGACTTCGGCGTCTTGAGAGCATCACCCATCGCAGATAACGAGCTCGAGCTGCCTCGAGAGACCCGCGTGACCCTGGCGCAACTTAGATCTGGATATGTAGCAGGTTAAACTATTACTTATCCGGACTCGACCACAACATAACCAACTTATGCCCAGCATGTGGAGAGTCTCCGCAAGACACTAACCACCTCTTCACATGCCCACTTAAGCCGACACATTTAACCAACCTCTCCTTCTGGTCCGATCCTACCTCGGATCGTTAGATGACCTCGGTGACTTAGATTGATTTTAGATTTGTCCCTAGGCGAGGTTAACGTAGCCGCTACTACAACAACAACAACAACAACAATAACAACAATAACAACAATAACTATAACAATAACAACAACAACAAATGCCATGTGTGAAAATACCGAGAAATGGAGTTAAGAGCGAAACGCATGTGTAGACAAAAAGCAAAGAAGCCAAGGCGCTGTTGTTAATTCGGCTAGAAAAGAAGAAGAAGAAGGAGACATATTGAGGATGCTTCTTACTGATTCAGAATTGTTTTTGGTCATGGAAAATAGTTCTGTTCTCGAATGGGCTCTCTAGACTAAATGGCTTTATGAATAATATACCGTCACATCAGCCACATTTCTATTCGTACAGCGAAGCGATGATTTTTTACTACCTTTGGAGATTAAGGTCTCCCAGTAGGCGTAAGAAAACAGAAGAATAAAATGAATGATAGACTAAGAGAGAGCCCCATACACATAGATTCTAGGGCTCGGGGCAGCCTATCGTAAATAGTTTTCCAATTTTTGTCATCCTTTGTGTGACTATATGGACCATACCAATATAGGTATAAATGCAGAAAAAGTATGAAGAAATAATTTTACGATTCCCTGAGAATAGTTTGCTGCCAAAAAAATTTAAAAAACTAAAAAAAAACTGTAAGTGTTTTTCTGTAAAGAATATATGTATAAATTTATGTATATATAAACAGCGTATAATCTTTTTCGTTTCCTTTTTTTCACTTTCTACTCTCTCTTTATTAGTCGCACGTTGCTTGTATATGTACATACATAAGTAAGTTCATAAATCAACATTCATTCCCACGTCGATCATAAAAGTTATGGTAAAAATTATGTTTCTATATGTATATATATGTGTTTGCATGTGTTAGTGTTGAAAATGTGTTGCGACTGCAAATTACAACTTAAAGATAATGGTGACATAAACAACAACGCAATGACATGCCATTAGCGAATGATGACTGTCAAATGGGCAACAAGAGTTAAGAGTTAAACTCACACACTTGCATTTTTCTCGGGGTTTAAAAGGTTGAAGGGGATTGAAAAGATTTTTAAATGAAAGTAGTTCACTACTAACTATAATTATATTAATTCAATATGGACTAGATATATACTAGATCAATATGGGAAATAAATATACTAGTTAACTTTTAACTAGGTATAATTATACTAATTCGATATGGACTAGAATTTTACTAAATCAATATGAGATATAATTATACTAGTTAACTTTTAACTAGTTCACAACTAACTATAATAATACTAA